>CAEGAF010185184.1:0-18604 GCA_903067075.1 Micropoecilia bifurca
GTAGTGTTTCCTTAATGTCGTAGTGTTTCCTTAATGTCGTAGTGTTTCCTTAATGTCGTATTGCTTTGCACCTCTCGGCCACCGTAGTGTCTCTTCAGGTACCATTACCAGGCTAACCATTCACTGAAATACTGAAAGTTGTGCATCTCCTCCTTCTTTGACCATCGTTTATTCTAAAAGATAATAGTTTTCTGTAAGAAAATTTCCGTTGTCAGTATGATTTGGTACATTTTATTGTTGCAGCAAATGAAAATGTATTCAGATTTTATTACCAAGTATATTTTTGGAATAATTTAGTTCAGCTAATGAAACAAGGCTTTGTAAAAATGTAAGTTATTTATGTAGCCTTTTGGGAAAACCACCCACATCCTGTTTTGATCTTGGGACTCAAACACATCAACACACCACAAACAGGCACAGAAAATTGGTAAAGTTATTCAATGGAATCTTAACAAGCTATTTCTTCAGAGATACCCATGTTTTCCACCAGCATCCTGGAGAATGAGCTTAAAATTAGTAAGACTCCTGGGAAACAACCATGATTGAATACATTATCTGATTAAAGACTTTAACTTGTGGGAAAGTGATTACTAATGATCCCTGATCTACAGCTGGTGTTGTTAAAAAGAAAGGACAAAGGTGATCAGGAGTAAGTAAAATTTTTTCTACATATTGAGAATGGATACATTACCACTATGCTAGATGGGGATCCCATCAGTCCTCCTACACTGTGGCTTAGTGTATCAAGGACTTGCAGGTGGGTGAGACGCACAGCAGGAACATGACTGTAACATAGGATGACAACTGCTGGACCAAGATGAGCATTGAGAACAGGCCTGCTTCTGCTTGTTCCTGCATGCTGGTTATTTTGCAGGTATATTCCCTTATGGATGCATGGTCAGTGTAAAACCATTTCCATTCCTCATTCTAAATGTACTTCACTGAATGACGAGCATCTTGATTTATAGGCGTATGTTAATCAAGGCAGCCTGCATCATTCACTTCTAACCAGGGAATTTCATTACTTGCTTGGTCAATCTGGTGAAGAGCTGCTAGAAAAATTATGTGTGGTGTGAATCTGAGCGAAGTAGGTTTTAATTTATCCTGTTCTATGCGTTATTCTCCTCTGCACGTGCTTCTCTACGCTTTAGCTCACTCACTTATGTTCGTCGTCGGTCCCTCTCTTTTGCAAGCTGACCTTGACTTTTGCACTACATATCAGTGGGGCTGACAGATCATGTGTGTGTCCAGCTAAATGCCATTGCATCCAAATACAGTTACACTACAGCTGTTGACCAGTCACAGCCTTGCTTCACTTACATCCCTCCCAACATGCTTTAAATATCACCAAAGAATTTTTATGTTTAAAACAGAAAAACTTCATTGTTCTTACTTATTTTTACTTTGCATGTATTGCAACAAAACCCCTTTTCTCCTCATCTGCTAGTATTTTCAGAAATCCATGTTATTTAATATTTCACCCTCAACTGACTTAAAGATTTACAAAATCCTACAAGGCACCTGAAATTTTATAGCAAATCAAAATTCACCTTCCAGAAGTTATTCATTGATTGCATTACTGCTGATAATGTGACATTAGGATTAAATTTCATGTGCTTTATGTTGTGTCTGCTTTAAAGAGTGTGTAGATATATGTGCCCAGTAATTTGTAGATGTACTTCTAGAATTAGGAATAATTAACAACCTGCTCAGATTGGCATTTTTACTAAATAATTTTTTACTGCTTTCTTCAGTTTCATACTATCAAGAAGCCATTTTGCCATTGTAATGAAATATTTTTATAGATCATGACGATGGACATTCAAATTCCATATTTTATGTGGGTTTTTTTCCTACACCATTTTGTTTTATTTTAGTCAAGATTCCAATAAGGCTGGTTAAGTTATGCATACAATCTGACAAAATGTATAATGATTAACAAAAAAAACTTCCATCACCGCCTACTAGTAGACTGGAGCCATAAAGCAACATTTTTTTTTGCAGTAATTTGTCATCAAGTTGTAACTGAAACATTTTCCAGGCAGTTGCAAATTTATGCATGGTTGACATTGAAACGTCTCAATGGAACACATTCCTGTTCACACCTGCAAAACGAAGAGTGGCAAACAACCAATTCTGCAAAACAAAATAGTGAAAAAGTGAATATTTTAACAATTGCTTTTCTTTGTTTTGTATTAAACAAGCTAGTGGCTGGCACAAGCTATTTTCTGCTTCCACAGATTACACACATATTTCACATTGTTTGAGGATTTTAAATAATTAGTTCAAACTGTAAATTTTTAATTATTATACAACCATTATAAGTCTTTACACAACATCATGGGTACACATGCTGTAAATAGTCTTCCCTTACAAATGTCCTCCCAGTGACCTATAACACTCTGTTGCTGTATTAATGACTCCTCATGTAATGTTTGCTACTTGTGTCACTGTGTGTGGACCCCAACGGTCTGGGGGGAGTTGGGCGTGTTACACACAGGGAGTAACACACTCTACTCTGTGTGTGATTTTGTTGACACTACGTAATGTCTAAGTACGTTACATGTTTTAAGGAGTGTCTTGTTGGCGTTGCAAAACCACATTCAACAAATTAATGTGGCTTGGCTAAATTTCCTGAGCACAAATCAGCCATTACCATGCAAGACGTCCAAACTGATTTGTATTTCAAAATTAAACAATGTTGAAAACGTTGGAATATTAATTTCTTCTCTTCTCATTGGGGATCTGCTAAGATGTAGTAAAAATGGAAAATATGAAAGCTATAATTGAAAAATGTCCAAATTTTAGACATGTTCCTGCTTTCAGCACATCTGATGCAGAATAACAGGTATTCACACAACCTGACAACATGCTGGGGAAGCAATTTGTTTCTTTTAAGAAGGTATGTAGGAGATGTGACACATTTAAAACATGTGAAAAGTGGCACCTGGGAATTGGTGTTTGGAACCAGTGGAAATGGATTTCACTCCCTTATTTTTAGGATTGATTTTAAATGAGTATGTTCTAATATATGGAGGTTGGCTACTTCTACTTATTTGTCATATTTCATTTCTCAGTCATCCTCGAACAGACTAACCAGATACTTGTAGTGGCTCAAAAACCCCAGGGATCACACGATTTCAATTGTTTCACCTAAGCCGTCAACTGGATTAACCCCTTAAATCAGATCTGCCAGAACACTGACCAAATTTAAATCCTTTCTGGGGACTCTGACCTGTGAATAGCCCTGCTTAAGTATGGACTTAGAAATTGTTTTTTACATTTACAGAATTGTCTTGTACCAAAAAGGTTCTGGTTTCAAATCTCACCTGGAGTCATAGTGTTACACAATGCAGTAGTGAAGTAAGTTGAGAATAAAATGACTCTGTGGCTCTGTGACTCTTACAAACTGTTTTATATGATATAAGAATGAATTGACTGAAATAACGTTTAATTTTACTCATTTGTACAAATGTTTTAAAAAGCGAGTTCTTAATTAGATGTGACTTTTCCCAATGAGTGTTTTGTGATTGAACAGAACTTCCACGGTGAGTTTGTGGTGGTTTGTTGTTGTGTTGGCAGCGTATCCGGGTCCTGGATAGAGTATAAAGGAGCTTCAGGGTGTGTGTTGGCATCTATTGTATCTATTCTGTAGAACCCATAAGCACAGAATTTAAAGCAGGAATGGCCTCACTGGCCTGATGCCAAGGCATGTGACTCCAACTTGTTGCTGTTTTTACTTCAATCAAAAAACCTCAACGCACAACTGCAACAAACAATCCCCCTTTCTAGGCCAAAAAAACAACATAGCACCTGCAGGTCCCACATTTAATCAGTATACTCTTAATTTTTCAAAGGCACAGTGGGGTGCACACCTCCAAATTGTACGTAGACCTGGCTGTGCTAGTTACTAGGAGACCAAAGGAAGTTGTGAGCTTTTCAGGATGCAGTCAGAATGCAGCAAGTAGCAAGAGTAACCGTGGGAGAAAGTTTGCTACCAAAGAGGATGAAGGGGGAAAAGCATCAGCAAGTTGAAGCATGACTAGGAAACAAAAATATTCAACTCCAAACTATTATTATGATTGATGCACAAACAGACTTTTTAGATTCCATGTGCTTGATTCCTTCTGACCGCACCCTGCAAGGTATGTGTACAGAGTGATGAGCCCAGTTTAAAATTGTTTGAACATTTAACTTGGGTGCAGCATTAACAGAAAGCTCTTGAACTGCAATTTCTCATGCTGGAAAGCCTGGAACTGATTGTGGAGGTTCAGACGCCTCTCACTGATATGGACATTCTGCAGATTATAGCAAGGTTGTAGAAATTTTAATCTAGCCTTGACAGATGTTCGTGTTGTGAGGGTGAATTATGTTAAGCCCACGGCACTTGATGCAATTATGAATGTCTGATCTAGAGGTCGTCTGATCCAAAATTTTGGGGTTCTGATTTGGTCCTGACATCTAAATATATTAAAATATTTTTACCATAAATGTTGTCTTCTAACAAAATTTCAACATTTCCAAATCTTTCATGCTTTATGGCAGAAAGAGCATTAAAGCTCAAGGAATAATGTACATTAGTGCTCTGCATTGCAAGGAGCCTTCCGGTTGCTTCTCAAGTACCTTGTTTCTCCTATAGCTGTGTGGCATGACTTCTTTCTCTAATAAACTTCTACTTTTGATTTTTCAGCACTAAAATATCCCTGGTTCCACTAAAGTTTGGGTTTCTGCAGCAATATCATTATGTTTTACTTTTTACCTTAAATTAACCTGTCATATCCCAAAACATACCAATGATATAAACACTGACCAGGTATGATATTTTAACAACTGCCAAGTGGATTACATATAATTAATAATCAAAGGAAAGAGGATAAAGTTTTGAACAACTGATGAATAAAGATGTGGCAATTAAAGGATTAAATGTCAGGTTTTGCCAGATGAGTGGTGGATTGAATTGCAAGGAAGAGTGTGGCAATCAAATGATGATTTGTTAAGAGAATTCAAAAAAATACTTACAGGACAACTTGAGGATACAACACAGGAAACAAAGGAGCACTGCAGTATATGAGCATGATAGGACACAAGAATCCAGCAGCTGGAAATGGGAACTGGTGGGGATACACACACATACACACACGCACCTACACACACCACACAGGGGTAATCAGTAAAATGAGGAACACCTGGGGTAATTACTGGAGAAGAAACAGAGGAGTAAACCTGGAGGAGAAATAACATGATCCACTACACAAAGAATAAAATATCACAGTCAAAGAGGCTAAATACAATAAATAGAACAAGAAAGGCAAAACCTATAAGCTGAAATAAACTAGGAAATAATCAAAATACAAACACAGATGCAACCCAAACACCCCAGAACCATGACAATAAAATGACGTCATTTAGAGTCTTCTGCTATTATTGCACATTAAAGGTATACTCAGCAGATATGTAAATCATGTTAACAAGTTTGCAAATTTGTTTCCACTGGCATAACTGATTGACCCTGATATATATTTACACACGTGTGTGTGTGTGTGTAGGTGTGTGTAGGTGTGTGTGTGTGTGTGTGTGTGTGTGTGTGTGTGTGTGTGTGTGTGTGTGTGTGTGTGTGTGTGTGTGTACATATTTGTCCTCTGTGTTGAAAAATGGACCAGCGTCCAGGATCTATCGTCCTAGAATAAGCAGTAATAGAAGATGAATTTACTGACATACAATAGTAATTTTGCTGTTTTCTTTTATCAACTCAAATTGTTTCAATTGCTATCTTGTGTGAACATGATTTAATGATAGTTGACATAAAAATAATGAAATGACAGCAAAATGTCATTGAGTGCAAACACAGTTTGAAACAGCTAATTAGAAAATACTAAACCAGATATTAACTACAGCTGCACAATACACCGCAAGTTATATATTTTAAAACAGAAGCCAGGATGGTTTTCTTTATCGCACCTTAGGGTGACATGAAAAGAAACAACAGTCTGACCTCCAGTCCCGTTCTCTTTGGCCACTCCTCTGTCATTGTTTACTTCCCAGCAGTTCATAATTTACTTCAGCTGCAGGCTACCCAGAGCTATTCACACACGTAGTTTCCCTTATAAAATCTACTTTCTCAGCTACATCAGTTTAAACTACAATGTTACAATGTAACTTGTTTTATCAAAACCAAACAAAGTATATTGATTTAAACTGCTTTCTGTCATTGGATTCGTTAGTAAAAGGTGCAGACCAGGAGGCCTATGTTGCTCACTCCTCTTTATGATCACATATGAAGAATTTCTACATTTTTGTTGTGAAATGAAGCATGAACACACCGACACATTGAGACAAGGCCCCAGAATGGGATCGTAAATGTGCTGACTTGACCGAAAATGTACATTTTCGCAGACATCGCTGGAACAGTTTTGAGGAGAAAATCACATGAGGCGTTTCACAACATGACATGGAGGTCTGTGGTGCGCTAAGACGTTAGGAAAGGGTTTGCCTTACCTCCTTTTGAAACTCAAAGAAATGCACATTTGTAAGATTAAGACATAAATCTTTTTCATCATGCTTTTGGAAATGACCTTTACTCCACAGGAAAAGGTAAACATTGAGTACACACTGATTTTTGCATAAAATCAATACTTGTTAAATATTTGTGCAAAATTCTACAATTCTAGAAAAAATGCTTATCAAACATTTTCGTTTTAATAAACACTTGCTCTGGGAGACCTTTAAATTACATCTTTACTCACGATGTTAATCAGAGATCATCTTTGATACCTGGAGGAATAGTGACCTGATTGCATCTGTGTCAAAGAACCTGACATCATGGTATCATGCCACTTCAGCAAGTGTTGTGC
The DNA here is from genome assembly GCA_903067075.1 of Micropoecilia bifurca. Taxonomy (NCBI): domain Eukaryota; kingdom Metazoa; phylum Chordata; class Actinopteri; order Cyprinodontiformes; family Poeciliidae; genus Micropoecilia; species Micropoecilia bifurca. Next base: position 6,852 of record CAEGAF010185184.1, read on the forward strand.
CAGATCCTAAGGTCATTGTCCTGGCGGTTTTGTAGTCCTCTTTATTGATATCTTTACAGCGATTACATTTTTTTTAATCTGTCCCTGACATGTTGCTTCATAATTTCTTAGTTGACATATGTTTAGGGAGTGTAATCTCCTATAATTCATCCAATGAAGGTGATTATATTTATGAGGTTAAGCAAGTCTTGCACTATTTCTCATCATCCCACATATGTTGGGTCATATTAAAACATTTTTGTTGTTCTAAAAGTGGCCAAATGAAGGACATTTTGAGAAACATCAAGTATTGTCATATATATGAAAACTGTGTGAGTGGGTGTTACTTGTGCAGTTTTTTACTGTGGGTGTTCAGATGATGGACAGTTCTTCAAGTGGAGACAAATAAGTGTCAGTACATCCCTTAATGTCATAGAAATATGTTTATGCAGATCAGTTTAGTGATTTATAGATAAATAGTTTTATTTTACAGAAGTTACAAATAACAAAAGCACAAAATCAAATCCACATGATCCAAATTCAAATTGCCATGGAGCTACTTTTATTGTCTCACTAGATGTTTATTTCATTCTTTACTTTTAATCTGTTTGCATAATTTTAGATATTGTTTTTCCTCCAACAAATTTAAAAGATCTCTAATGCTATTAAAATGCTTCTAAATATTCTTTGTTATCTTCAGTATTGTATAATTTTGTCAAATTATTTTCTTTATCTGAACGTAGAAATTCACACGTTTTCCTTCAACCTGACACAAACATTCCAAATCCTCTCAGTCTTTATCATAGTTTTCCTCTTCATCTCATTTAATGTTTCATTTATGCTCTCCTTCCTATTTCATCTCAGAAATCTCTCTCTGCTCCCACAGGGTGCTGTCTACACAGCTGTGATAACAACGCAATTGAATTTGCACCAAAACAACATTATTCTCATTCCGACTAACTCCAGTGATCCATTTTTGCTTACAAGCTCCCGCTGCTTGTGATGTCTAGTTTTTATATCTGCTTATAAAACAAAAAAATGTTGCTTGTTTTAGAAACAAATCCAGAGAAAAGTTAATAGTTATATGTCAATTTAACTGATATAGTTCATATTAACAACTGGAGGTTTCTTGGTCACGTACAATTAGAAATTAGTATTAGAAATAATTACAATAGAGCAAGAAAGCATCATCTATTGGCTGTTTGTTTTATTTGCAGTCATCAGTCTTTTTGGAAGACCTATTGAACAATTACTGAGTACAGTGGAAAATGTTCTTTTCTCATGTTGCCATCAATTTTGCAAAGTGTACCAGTCCGTCTTGCAGCAAACAACAACACATCAGGAAGTTGCCATGCCCATATGCTATAATTGTATACTCAGGCTTGCAAATTTACTCTTTTATCCTCTAAATGAAAAAGTGGTAATTATAGCCAAACAGTTCAATGTTTGTTTACTTTATTTGACTTTAAAATGATAGTTTTTGTCCCCAGGTGCATTTGAAATCTTTGATCCTACATTTTTATGTTGATTTTGGACTAATAATTTAACATCACTTCTCATTATGTTGCCACTGTATTGTTTATTTATTGTTTGTTCATTATGCTATGTTTTTATCATAAAGTTAAACTGTCCTATAACATTATACAAGATGACAATGAACTTAAGGCGTGCCTCTACTAAGCCATAACACCATTGTCCAAGCTTTCACCCATTCTTTAAAAGCATAACAATTTATATAAATAAACCTGACGAAAGTAAAACAAATAAACTCAAAAAATTCCCTTTCTTAGTATTATTTTAACAAATAATAAAAATAGTCATTTTGATAATCCTAGCTGACCTAAAAATTAAAAGTTTGGATTTCTTTAATGTGAAACATTTAGAAGATTAACTTATACAGCATAAATATGTGGTTCTAACTGTATAAAGATGTGTTATTTAGTAGTGCTGTGTGGTTGCACATCTTACTCATTTTAGGGTGAGTTTATTATAGGTTCAAAACATTAACCAGAACTTCTGTGGGTTAGGATGTCACTCACTTCAGGCAATGAAACATCCAACTATATCTACTTATTTTGACATTGTTTATTGTTTTAGGCCAAATATTTCAAGCTTCCATGAGCAAAGAATCGACTGTTGGATTACAAGACAAACCTCTTCTGACAATCATCTTCAGCAATAGAGAACTAAAAGATAACTGGACCAGTTCAGCCTTTTGAGCTGTATCTGTAAAAGTCATCATAATCATAAGTGATACCTGATGTCCATTGAGATGTGTTGCATTCCTAGTTTCAGATGCAAAATGAGAGTTAGTGGATTTTTGTCAGTCTGGCTCAGCAGAAAGCAATGTATGAAAGTGTTAAACATATCCTTTTGAAACATTTTCCAATATATGTTTGTGTCTTCAGTTCTTTCATGTTTAGATTTAATTCAGTTTCTTTTTAAATGTCACCTTTTTCATGAAGGGCCTTGAATAACTTCAGCTCCAGACACACTTCAGTTTGCCATTTGCTGCCTAAAAACAGGACAGATGTGACTGCTTTGATGTTTAATTAAGGTGAGATGTTCTGCTGCCTTTACTCGATCAGCTATTCGCCATGAAAGGCAGTTCCAGCTTAATGGTCTGTGAAACAATAACCCCTGCTGAGAGTAATACAAATGAACAGAGCGGTGGGACCTGAACCTTGTCCCCATTTGGAAACCACATGTCCAATTAGTCAAAATTGATTAACTTTGGATTTGTTCCTTTAGACTGCTTGGCTATATTAGAGAAAGTGTTGTTAGTCTCATCACTGGGATGCAAACCAGTATAATCCAGACCTCTAAGTTTTGATGGTCAGTTGTTGTTTATTATTGGTGCTGCTTTGTATGAATATACTAAATGGAAATGGTTATTCTTTAAGTCTACCTGGTGTCATTAAACATGCTCTTGGCTTTGGACTCAACATTTTGAGCTAATAAAAAGTTTTAAAATATGAGTATTTGTTGGACAATGTTTCCTTTTTAATATATTAGTAACTGCATTTTCCTTTCAAGGTGAGAGTTTGGTGAGTGCTGTGTGTTTCTATTTCTTTCAGAGTCTGTCTGAGTTCTAATAAAATTCCATTACAGTCTATAAATGTGATTCAATCCAAGTCGTGGTTAGATTTTACGATGCGCAGGACTGATTTTTCTCTCACCAATAGTGGTGCAATGTTCTTTCTCTTGAATCCCAAAGGATCTCATGGTGTACCTACATCAGGTGAGCTGTCTCATCTGTTTCAGTAACCTATTGTCTTCATTCAGTTCACTTGTAATCTGATAAACACTGAACTCAGCACAAACTTTAAGGGTTCAAAGTAGTAGAACTGGTGCTGAACTTTTTCTTTTTATCTTAAAGGACTAGAAGATATTTTCAGCTGAATATGATCTTGCAATCTCTTCAGCCAGAATGCCAATTGATTTTGAAACAATGTCTTGTTTTATTGCAAGGGGAAAAACAACCACAAGGTTCCATATGTGGAAGTCACAAATTTGCATCCTTAGAGACAAAACAGACTCTTCCTGCATGGCATCAATAGACTTGGCAGCTGACGGCAAAGTCACAGATGTGCAAGGTGCGTCTAGGTTGATGAGCAGCAAATGATGCATAAATAACAGATGTGCAAACTACAGTGACTGAGAGATGTATGTTACTGAATGAACTCAGTCAATCCTTAGTAGATCAAGAAAGTTTATTTAATGTTTTAAATCTTGGATAACCTTTTTGTATGTAAATATATTGAACTGTGGAGCATTTAAGGTGTCAGAATTTATGTAGTGTGATAAGGACACATTATATTGTTGTTCATAAATTAATCAATTCTTTTTTTATGTAACTTAAAGCTGGGGCAGTGCCATTTTTAAGGTGAGCAAATAACCATGTGAAACAATCATAAGAAATTGTGTTCTGATTACTTATTATAGTAACATATAGTTAGTTTACAAGATCTGCACAAAAAATAAATGCAAGAAAATGTATGAATAATAAAATATGCAGAAATGTCCATTTAGAAATACAAATTGTGTTTAGCTTTACAGTGAGGATAAAACATTATCAATACTAACGTAACTTCCCCACTTATGATTTTGAAGATCTGAAAGAAAATAAAACATTTGATTTATCTTTAAAAATCTTTCAAAGTTTGTTTCTAGGAATAGGTCTGTTAAAAAAAGCATAAGAAATAGGGAAAGTACTAAAAAAATATAAGTAAAAATATTATTTTTAAAGAGTAAGGTTGATTCAAATGACTTCAAACTCTACATGACTGATAACCTCTGTAGGCATTTACATTCAATACAATGATCACATTGCACATCTGTCACACGCACTCAGATACCATCACCATAACAAGCCCTCCTCCATGTTACATAATATTAACTCACATAACCTGTGCTGTAAATCAATCACGTGGATATTGATCTGCTTGCATAGTGATGGCCATTGAGTTGCAAACATGGACACTTGCAGAGCCACTCAATTAACTGTAAACAAGAGGATCAGCCGAGCATCGTCTTGCAAGGCAAATACCTGTTTGTTCAACTATGTCTCTCACTCCTGCCCTCTTTCTTCCTCCATCTGCCACACAGTGACACAGAGGCTTAGGGCGCACCACATTCAACCAAGTCATCCCAGTGTGCTTGAGTGTGCAATGCATCAGCTTTTTATCCACGACTGAGCATGCTGCACAAATCTGTACGCTAGACTGAAAGACAGATGGAAATATCTATGCAGATTTAAACAGCGAGTAATGCTGGGGATAGAGAGAGAGATGAGGGAAATGGAATGGCTGAGAGAAATATTTACCTCATTTAAAGCTTCAGCACATCAGCAATTTGAATAAATGAACAACATTTTAAAACAAACTCAAACACTTAAAGTGTGCTCAACTAGCAATGTGCTTGTTTTTCATTAACTTAGAGAAAGAGTAAGGAAAAACTTTCATTTTAATTCTGATTTATGTAATTTATACCCTAATACTTAGCAGAAGTAACGAAATCAGCAACAAAATGCAAAGGAATCTGAAGCTAAAATGCTTGTCAACACTGATGCAGTATTTGAGCTTTCTCTTCTCTCCCACACGTTTATTGTTTCCCTGAACACAACCACGCACCACCGTTTAAAAAGTATTTGACCTCAACAGACTTGTAAACAAACTGTAGGTGGATTCTCAAAAGCTTGTCTGTTCTTATTAGTTTAACTTTCTAATATTTACTGTAATATCTGTAAAAACCCTCAAGATAAATTAAACAAAAAAACATTATTGAATGCCATCACGATCTCAAATGTTTTCTCTTTGTATTTTCTGTTAAGGTTGATCAGTCACCTGATTTCAATCTTTTAATTAAGCCAAAGTTCAGGAGGACCAGATAGGTTCCTTAGTCTTACTAGATTGTCCAACTTGGATTGCTGTTCTCTAATTGCAGTTATTAAAGATTATCTACCTTTAGTCATTTTAGTGATCATAAATCAGTCAGTCTAATGATCTATCTGATAGTGATTTCTTGAGCTTTCCACTAAATGACACATGAGAACAGAGCACCAATAGATTCCTGTTTAATTCTCAGAATAAGGATTTATGTAATGTCAAGATTACAAAAAGCAAGATTATACAAAAATCAATTACAACTTGTAACCAATGAAATGAAGAATTTTATAAGTAGTGTCATTATGCTGTTTTAAGCTAAATGAGCCCACAAACAAAAAACCCCCAAACATTTAGAATAACATTTTTGAAATGATTACTAAAAATCTGAAATTCATGAAGAGTTTATTGGTTTCTTTGTTGGCTGAAATGTTTGTATGACCAGCTTCTGAGCTCTAATGTCTCTATTTAACCTAAGAGGGGAAAGAAAAAGTGAAAGGAATTCAAAGTCCGGTGATGGAATGATGACCTATGCAGGGTGGACCCCGCCTGTCACTTATTGACAAACGGTGATAAGCACCAGACCCGCTGTGACCCTGCAGTGATTTACTGAGTAGAAAACAGATGAATGGTTGGAATTCAACGTTTCTGAGACGCCTGGACCTTTCAGCTTTCAACAACAAAACTGCCACTGAAGGCCTGAGGAATAAATGTCTTCCTTTATCCATTGTGGTCTGTTACGTCAGCCCTGCTTGGTTTTCTTGATGTGGGCTTTCCCACATGTCCGTGTCTTGGCTTAGAGGACAAACTGGGTCACTGGTCGAACAGCTGGGCCTGTCAGCATAGAGGTCACTCACAGACTAGCAGGTGGTTAGTTCTGGCACAAGCTGCTGGATATTTCCTTTCTTTGGATTGAGAATCAGGTTGGATACAAAGAGTGAACTAAGCATCTCACATCCATAGTAGGTGGAATGAAAACTGAAATCTTTTTCATACAAACACAAACAAACAAACACAGTATAGACTATGATGTAAGCGGAAATATTTGATGAACCTGAATCTGAATGGTTGATCAGATCTTTTTCTGACTTGGTTAAGCAAAACCTTTTTCTGTTGTTCTTTGTCTCTGACTCAGCTAAGCTCCTCTGCAGTGTCCTCTGCCAAGGGACGCAGCGTCACGAGGGGCTGATCAGTCAGTTAGAGGTGGATTAAAGGTAACATGGGTGATATGTCACATAGGAGAGAAAGTGAAAAAACCCTGACCTCAGTGTCTTTTCTGAACCATTGTCTTTAGACTGAGAGAAAAAAAACTGATGTAATCACTTCAGACAATGCATTATCCCATGACTGGAACTTTCTTTGCATCAACACTGAATATTTTAAAGCTTAACAGCTAGTTGAGAGTAATTCAAAAGCTTCTTGGGATGTCAAATAAGCAAAATAAGGTGATCCACGTAAGCCAAACAAATATTTGATTTGCCCAGGGTTAATAGAAACCTCCAGTTGGTTGTGAAAGATGTTTGCTTGTACTAAGATTCTGCTGGAGATTTCTTTCCACTGTCACATACTAACCATGGCATGTTTAGCATGAGAGTTTGCTGTAAAGTTAGTGACACCACGCAAGAGTGAAGTCTTACTTAAAAGAAGCTGAAATACAGGAACACTGAAATGACGAACCAGAAAAACATTTGAACAATTTGTTAATGGTTGAGAATTAAAAATGTGCATGAAGTTTATCCGCTTTGGATGGATGCAATTTCTGTCTGCTGGGTGTCATAATTACTACTTTCAGAAAAAGAAACAATCCACCATGTTGCAGTTAAAGCAATGCTTAGAAGCCATTTGATCTAATTCAACACTTTGTCTATAAATCTCTTCTTTCTGTTAATTTTCTTCAAAGTCTTAGTCTTAATTTGATTTGTGGTCATGTTTTGAGTTTAGGTTGTGTTTCTTTGGATTTTGCCATTACCGTCATGGCTCTGAACATTAAAATCGCAAAGGAGTCTTCCCATTAATTATTCTGTCACGAATAGTACGACACACTCACACAGAGACACAGAGACACATCAACTGAGCAAAACAGAGTTGCTGTGTCCTGATTGGCTGGGAACACCTCTTGTATCTGAGTGGAAAGAAGGAGTGAGGAAGAGGAGGGAGAGCTGACACTACCGGCCGACACGTGCTGCTCTGTCACATGACTCAGCGCTGATCTCTTTCCCTCGCTTGGGCTTTTTCCACGCTCTCCTCTCTGCTCTGCTCCATTTTTACTCTCATCCGGCCACATTCCTCTCTCCTCCCTGCATTATATATCCTTTTTTCCTTCATACTCCATTATCCTCACAACTTCTTCATCCTCACTTTGCTTGTATGGTAATTATGTGAACTTGCAGCGTATGAAGCAAAACAAATGAAACACCCTAATGAACCCACAAGCAATTCCTTACATCCTTGGATCCTCAATGTTTCTTCACTGTGTTTCAGAAATGCTTTAATTATTATCTTTTCGGGTGACATAGCAATGATCAAGCCTGGTGTTTCTCACACTTTTCTCTCATAATCAGTTTTGTCAGACAGCCACCCGAGGCCCCTCTTTTCATCTCTCTTTTCCTCCTCTAAGGTTTTCCCTCCATCCTTGTCTTTGTTGCTCATCCTGGTTCAGCCACTAAATCTGCGTGGCAGTTACGTTTTGTAGCTGTGACCCTTTAGACAAACCAAATGGCGTATGTGTCAGCCCACTTGTGCAAAAAATAAACACGCGTTCACTATATGCACCTATGGGCTACTGTAAGACAAAAATGCAGAGAGAGCATTTCCTCCCGTGATGGACTACAACATCCTGTCAGGCATTGTTGAAAGACATGAGAAGGTCCAGCTTTTGCATGTTTTTCTGTTTTGGCTGGTAAACCTGAATTTCCCCTTTGCGGGACAATAAAGGTTGTTTCTATTGACACTCCACGCAAATAGTCAATTAACTGCTTTCTCTGAGGTGTGGGCTTCCCTTTTCATATTATTTATTTATTCTTTACAAAATCTGCTCAGTTAAATTACACATAAATGAATACAAAATATTGCATTTTTATGTTTCTTTTTTACTTCTTTTGCTCTTTGGTATTTTAATTTGTTGACAGCGTTGCACAAAAACAAAGTACAAACTTATTTATAGCAAACATAAAAACTATCCTTTGGGTAAAGCTGTGCACAACTTGAACAATATCATCATTAAAAGCTGAGATTCACTTGAGAGAAAAACATTTTATAACAGAATGATAAAGAAATGCAGAAAATATGTTGGAAAGGTTTTGACAACTAGTTCATTTTTTAATGCAGTAACTCAAGCAATGAAATTTGAATTCTTTATTTCATAAGAAATAACTATTCTGCATTCATAAGCATAGTTCATTTTGACTGACATGATATAAAGAAACTGTATGGAAACAACTGATGAATGTTCAAACAATTAGCATTTTGTTGGAAGGAATGAGGAACTGCTATTATAATTGACTAAATGTTGTGGAGGTTAAACTATAAAGTAATTGAGGAGAAAGATACAATATAGTGTTAAATGCATGTGTCTACAAAAAGGTTCACACAAAAGGTTCTTAGTGTTAAAAACACTATATATATATTTAACAAATAAGATTAGCATAAAATAATTAAAAGAATGCATTGAATTTGGTTTGGGGTTTTTTCTTACTGCATTTCAGACTTAGTTTTGCCAACTTCCATTTTATCACTCGTCTAAGAATATTTTCACAATTTAGAAAACCTTATCACAGTTGACAGAGTATTACAGAGTTGATGAGAAAATGTTTTCAAAACAGATATCCACAGTAATTTAAAGTTACAGATAAACAAGTTTCTAGTCTGATGAACAGTTTTGCTATGCTAATTTATGGTCGGGCTCCACAGTGGCACAGTTGGTAGAGCTGTTGCCTTGCAGCAAGAAGATTCTGGGTTCAATTCTCTGGTCTTTCTGGATGGAGTTTCTATGTTCTCCCTGTGCATGGTGGGTTTTCTCTGGGTACTCCAGTTTCCTCCCACAGTCCAAAAACATGACTGTCAGGTTAATTGGTCTGTCTAAATTCTCCCTAGGTGTGAGTGTGCATGGTTGTGTGTCTCTGTGTTGCCCTGCAACAGACTGGTGACCTGTCCAGGGTGACCCCACCTCTTGCCTGGAACGTTAGCTGGAGAGGCACCAGGACCTCCTGACCCCACTAAGGGACAAGGGTGTTAAGAAAATGGATGGATAATTTATGGTCCAAGTCTCTTCATTCCTTTTGGTTAATGCATGAAGGGAGCCTAAGATGGCAGCACACTTTTACTAAAAATCAATCCCTGACCCTTGCTATGTGTGTGTGATTCGCATGGATTATAAGGTTTGCTTGTATACAGGAAAAAACAAGCATAGAGAACTATTTCTCACATATAGGCTGTTTGGTCATCACAACACATCCTGCAGGTAAACAGCATCTGCACTGATCCATAATTCCATTGTTTTCATTTCACGGTTGTCAAAGGGGAGGAACGTGAGCAAAATTGCGCTGCGTGTTTGTGCCACAGAAAGAATATTAAAAGGAATATTCACACTTGCATTCCTGCCAACTCATGCACATGCATGCACACACATGTCAACAGTCATATAAAGGCAGGGTTGCCCAGGCAAAGCAGACAAGCTTGACAGAGTGGAAGGATATGTTTGTGAAAGGTGGTCGGAGGCGCTGCAGTCCCATGTGAAAAGAAACTCTGTTTATACAGCACTTTCTAGGTTCATTCAACACTAAATCCTGCACACAAGGAAATGCTCAAAAATACACACTCTTGAGTCATCCCTCGTTTAATTATTTTCAAGGAAACAGTTTGTTTCTCTTTCTTTGGTCATTACTTGATACTTGTCAGTCTATGTTACGAGAAGATTTATTTAAAAATTAATGTAAGTGTTATCTTCTAATCATTCAGACATAAAATTACAACATTCAAAGGATATATTTTTGTTGAGTCAACAGAAAACATCTAACTAATCTGAAATTGGATCTTTAAATCAGGCTTTAAGCAATTTTCTTTGGGATATTTTTCTTGCTGCAGGAAAGTAATTTTTGTGTGAATTTGTGAGTTGCATGGTCTAGAATTTTGAAGACTTTTAATATGAGTGGCAGCCATCTTGACTTGAAACTGGGAGTTGCTCACAGACCCCTAAAATTCCAAATCAGACGTTCATCTTTAAAAGACATTGTGTTTGAGTCTTATTGACCAGTACATATCACAACTCAATCACTTCAACAGATTACTTTTACCAAGCAACATTTTAAACTCAAGGAAGCAATAGGTTTTTCTTTTTGTCAAATCTAATTTACATACAGGAAATTAGATGAGTCTTCCTCAAAGTTGTGTCTTTCACTTTTATGTAATTATCAAGTTTTATTGAGTTCTGGAGTCATATTTTAGTAAAGGAACATTTCAGCTGATTAAACCCTCTTCTTTAAAATGTTTGTCTTGTATTACATTTATTGTGAATTTAACAAGTTTTCATTATGAAGTTTTCAACACAGAAAAGGCAGAAGCTGTATTTTCAACACTGAATTAAAAGCCTCAACTGACTCACTGTTCCAATAATTTGTATTAGATCATATCTGACCAAGCCGAAATCCAATGTAAATCAAATTAAGAGTTTGCAAATAAAGAAAAAGAAAAAAGCTGTTCACAGACACTATCTGTCCCTGATCTGAATTCGCTTAAACTATTTGGCAAGCGAAAAAAAGGCAAAAAAGTTTAATTTGTATAATTTTCACAATTTGTCAGAACTTTTTGTTGTAGTACCACATAATATCTCAATAAATATGTAGAGGGTTTTGGCTGTAAAGTAACAAAATGTGACAAAGTTAAAGAGGAATGCTTTAACAAGGTGTTGCAGGTAAAAATCTAACACAATTAAAATTAAAAGACAAAACTATGTGAAGCAATTTTCTAACCTCTGAACTCAGTGTGTGTTTGTGGGAGTGTTTGAATTTGACCAGGGTGTTCTTGCATTCCAGTAAGGAATTTATGTCTTCAGAATAAAAGTTATGTAGAGGTCCTTCTCCGGGTCAGGGGGGTCGTCCTGCCTCAAGTGGAGGAGCAGTGGCGCAAAAGGTGGGTATGCAGGGTATGCAACGCATAGGGGCGCAGCACCAGAGGGGGCGCCAAAACTCCGTCTGGATGGGGCGAGTATCGTAACCTCTGTTTCGGGGAATACTGGGTGGGGGGCGCCGATTTATGTTTTCGCATCCACCTGAAAAATGTGTAGTTGCGCCACTGTGAAGGAGTTTAAGTATCTGGGGATCTTGTTCATGAATGAGGGAAGAAGGGAGATGGACAGGCGGATTGGGGCAGCGTCTGCCGTGAAGCGGTTCTGTA
>CAEGAF010185189.1:0-18531 GCA_903067075.1 Micropoecilia bifurca
AATGCCTGTTTTGTTTAGTTTTCTTCTTGGAAAAAGTTATTAAAAACAGGTTTTTGTCTAAATTAAGGTGAATTCATAGTTCATTTTTCCACATAATGTAACTGTAGTGTTTATGATAAAAAAATAGATAAATAACAATTATGTGATCGGTATCGGGGATCGGAATCGGCGATCGGCCCTCAGGGGTGATCGGTATCGGGATCGGCAGGAAAAAACCTGATCGGCACATCCCTACTTAAAATATGTTCCCTTTACAACGTACAAACTGGAAAGTTGTGTCATGCTCTGCCTTCCCCAACACCCCTTCCCCAAACAGGATTTGTTCAGTCAAATGACCCCATCCATCTGAGCAAAAACAAAATACGGGTGGATGTCTGTAGTTGCTAAGGGATTTCTTTTTTTTTTTTCTTTCTTTTTTCTTTTGTAATGCCCCAGAATCAGGCACTGAATAGGCTAACCTAACAGTTATCTGCTTTCCTCCAGCTGTTTCCCTGCTCAATGTTTGCTTCTTTTGTGATTATGCTTACCGTCTGCCTCTGTTTTGTTCTTCTTCTGTCTTAGATGCGACAGAGGAGTTTTTCGAGTACGATGCCGAGGAGTTCCTGGTGTTCCTGACCTTGCTGATCACAGAGGGAAGGACACCGGAGTATTCGGTGAAAGGCAGGACTGAGGGGCTGCACTGCCCCCCGGCTCAGTCAGGCATGCCTCCTCTCCACAAGCATGAATGCAGCGACAAACTGCCTCAGGTGCGCACGCGCACACACACACACACACACGCACGCACACACACACACACACACACACACACACACACACACACACACACACACACACACACACACACACACACACACACACCAGTCACACATTTGGTTGGTCATTTCACCTTGGAAAAACCTTCCTGTTTGTTTATATATTAAGGTTTCCCACACTACTGTTTTTTTCAGCATTTCGGTATTTTCTTTGTCTGTATTATATGGAGAAACGCTATTCTTTCCAAAATTTGTTCTCTATTCCATGTATACAAATCTCTTCTACTTCCATACTTCCTTATTTCTTTTATTTTTGTTTTTCTTGTGCACTTCCTTGTCTCTGTCCTGCCTTCCTATGTCACTACCTCCTTTCTTTGTTCCATGAGTCATTTTCTTCATTTTTTTTCTTGCATCTGCACTTTGTTTCATTTTTGCATCTTTCCTTCTGTTCACACTTTTATTCCTCTTTTTCTTCTTGTCTCCTTCGTTTTTTTGTTGTACCACAATTTTGTTTCTTTTTCTTTCTCTGTATTTCTTTTCATCTGTTTTTCTCTTTCTGTCTTTGTCTTCCCTTCATTCTTTCTTTCCTTTTTTCTCTCCATCTTTTCTCTCTTAGTTGCTTTCTTTTGCTCTTTCTTAAATAAAATCTTGCACTATTGTTTATTTTGTTGCAAGATGTTAAAATAAAACAAATGTGGAGCTCATTAGTTTCCAGTGGTTTTTATATTTACTGCAAGCTAGACAAAAAAAGAAGCTACTAAGTGAAAATTGTTAAATGTTTTGATGGGACAAGCAAAACTTTCTTTTATACAAGCAGAAGAAAAAAGCTAAACAATGTTGCAGTGGGAAAAGTTGACAATATTAACTTTGATGGTTAAAAATAGAATAAAAGAGTTTCTGGGTTTTTTTTTTCTTCAATGATGAATAACCTGACTGGATTTTCCTCTGCATTGTTTTGACAATGTTGTGTTTTCCGTGGCCAGAGGTAAATGTTTAGCTCTGTTCATGAGAATGTTTCTTAGTGTGTAAAACTGATGTGATGATTCATTGAAAAATGTTGTTGAAATCAATAATTTTTTTCGTGTTTTCATTTTTTTTCTGGGCTCCATATTTAAAGCCTCCCAAATATGGTCATTTCTGCCTTAAATTCATGGGGAATTGTACATTTTAAATATTTTTTTAAATGAGCATCAATGACTGAGAACTCTGGTATAAGTATAACATATTATTTATGTGTAACAAAACTGTAAATGTGAACTATGGTTTTAGTAAATCTAGTTAAAAGCTATTGTTTCATTGAAGAGAAACGTCTTAAAAAAAAAATCAAATACAGTATCGCCACAAAACCATCTTAGCCATTATGTTGCTTTTGAGTGGAAAACTGGAACTTATTTTTAAACATAACACTTTCTTTCAGATGTGAGTGAATTTCCCAGAAGCCTCATCTGCTCCCTCTCCCCAAACTTGACATTTACTAATAAGCGCTAACCTTCCTCCTCTTCTTGTGTGTCCCCCAGTGCCGACAGGCCAGGCGAACCCATTCGGAGGTGATCCTTCTTTGGAGAAACAACATCCCTATCATGATCGAGGTCATGCTGTTGCCAGACTGTTGCTATGGTGATGAGTGTCCCCCAAGCGACCCAATCAGTGACCCAGTCATCAAACAAGATGCTTTGCTGTTGGAGAGGTGGACCCTACAGGCTGTTCCAAGACAGTAAGCCACACAGAAGCGCACACACACCCAAAGTTGAATGAGTTAATGAACTGTGCAAGAAAAGTCCCATATACTGTGCATCTGCTAACTGCTTCAACACCTTGTTTGTTTTTGTTCCTGTTTCTTTAACTTTTGACCTTTTAACCACTCATTATAACTTTAATTACAAAATCTTATTTTATAATGGTGGCAAATATAACATATATATTAGATATAGTACGCAATGCCTTTTCAAAATGGAAGAAAAAAAAAAAAAAGTAACTGCTGTTGTTTAATCAACATCTCCAAACCTCTAGCTAATTCATTCTTTCAGCCACCAGGGAACTGTGATAGAAGTGCTGGTCTTTAGACCGGTCTGCCTTTTACATCCCTAAACTCCATAAAAACTTGATATGGAGTTACCAAATTCAGCAGAGAGTTGCTGGGGATTCAAGTTGTTTGGCTCCTTTTGTTGAGGTTTGTTAATTTTACACGTCCTGTCTTTGTTATTTGTGGAACAAATCTCCATAGTGGAATTTAGTAATTTTTGCTAAATTTGTCTAGAAAACTAAAAACTAAAATCCTGAAATAGGACTACTGATTATTTTTAGTTGATCTTTTAAGGGTCCTTAACAATTTGTCTGAAGTGCCATTGACCCTTTATTTTTATATTTATGACTTTTTTGACATCTTTTGAAATGCTAATCCTTGTGGTATTATTATGCATTTTCTTTCTAGACGCAACACTTCATAGCTTGTTTTTATCACACAAGCTCTCAGTGGAAGACATTGAGGTTTGTTATAATGTAGCAAAATGTGAAAAGGTCTCTGGGATATGAAAACTTTTGCAAGGCACTATAAATAATCAAAGCCAGCTCTGAATCTGTATTCCTTCAAAGCAGGACATAGGGGTGGGATTTGATTTGCCGCCGCCGGGGAATCGGCTGCTCGTCCTTTGGGTCATTCGTGCCGCATGGATGGGACTTATTCCTGCGCATCCCACGGATATTTGATTGGATTGGGAGCTGGGGAGTTCGGAGGCAGCACCACAACCTTTATGTTGTGTTGGAGAGCAGATTCTGGTGGCATGACGGGGCACTTATTACTGCTGTTAGAGGTTGTAGCTGTCAAGTTGTGTTATTGGGCTGGAGTTGGACATAACGGTCCCTAAAAACAAAAAATGTTCACCTCAGCATTTTTGACTAAAAACCGAACGCACTTTTCTTTTTTTGAGTTTTTTTAAAAGATTAATTCTTCAGCATAAAAAGCTTCAAAAGGAAGATTTTTTTCTTTTTTGCACGTGTGGGAGTTGCAAAGTGGGATAATTGGCCCTTACAGATTGGCCCACTTTCCTACTAACACACAACCGGGGGGACATTCTTGTTAAAGGAAAAAAAAAAAAAATTATAAGACATGCATCCCATGACCATTTTCTCATTAACCCGACACACTGGCACACTTCCAACCCCCCCTTTTAACTATGTTTTTCTAATAGAAGCGGCGATCGTTTCATTGAAGAGAAAACTCTGCTGCTGGCTGTACGATCCTACGTCTTCTTCTCCCAGCTCAGCGCCTGGCTCAGCGCCTCCCATGGCATCGTCCCCAGGAACATCCTGTACAGGTCGGACATGACATTCTGACTCTGGTGGGACCGGACGTTTCAGTCCCGCTGTCAAACCAACGCTGCTAAGGCTAAAGCAAATGAGCTCGAGACACGTTTGAAATCTGAAGTCTACGAATCAGTTTTAAATTTAGAAATTCACAACATAAGGTCCTTCTCAGTGAAGTAGAATATTGTAATTTATTATAGCTCAGAGTGAATACATACATCACTTACATACATTTTTTTAAGTATTAAATGCTCATTTTGATTTATTACAGCTGATAAAGATCCATCATTAAGTTTCTCAAAAAATTTGAGTGATGCTTAAGACAAGAAAAAAGGTTTTTTTTTTTCTTAACCTAAGAAAAAACAAAGGTGTATTGTTTTATTTTAGCATTGTGTGTGTTTTTGAGTTGGGTATGAATATGGAAAATGACCTAAATAAATAAAAGCATTGGCACATCTATTATTTTTAAGAGTTTGGGTTATCATGAGCTTCTAATCAAAATCATCTGCAATAAATGTGTGTAACTCTGTTCAGAACCTGTATGACATGAAGTTGAATTCCTGAGATGAATGAACGTTTCTCTTATCGTGGTATTAACTCTCATCCTCTCTGTTCGACAGGATCAGCGCAGCTGATGAAGATCTGGTGTGGCAGTTTTCCCAGCCGCCGTCGGAGCACATATTCCCCGTCCCCAACGTCTCCCAGAGCGTCGCCCTGCAGGTCCGCGTCCAGTCGCTCCCCCGCCAGCCCACCTACCCCACCCTGGCCTGTAGCATCCACACCGGCCTGCCCCCCATCTACAGCAAGACCCCCGGCCTCAGCCCTACCCTGGGCAGCCACGGTGGCCTGCCCACTCTGAAGAAGAGCCAGGAGCCTGGCAAAGATGGCCTCCATCCCAACTCCAACATGTATGGCAAGAGCTCCAACTCCACGTCTAGCCTTCTACTCAATGGACTACCCATCCCTAATCTGCCCATCAACAACATCCCAATCAACAGCCTTCCTCACACCGCTGTGTCACATCCGTACAGCAAGAAGAGCCAGGAGTCCGGAGAGAACCACACGTTTCACAACGGAGAACTCCCGCAGGTCCACATCCCCCAGCGCCAGGGCTCGCCACTCTTCTACCGCCCCGCCCGCTCCCCCACACCCTCACGCTCCAACTCCCCCTCCCCGCTTTCCTCGGGTAAAGCGGGGAAGTGGTTGTACACGGCGCTCAACGGTTCATCCGACCCCACCCCGGTGGACGACTACACCTGTGGCACCAGCAACACCGACCAGTCCAAGGCTCCCATCCCGCAGCCTCTGAGAAGTTTCAAGAACTTGTCCATGGCCGAGTCGTCCCGGTGCCCCTCCCCGAGGCCTTCCGGAAGCGAAACCAATCCTCTCATTGGCTCCCTGCTGCAGGAGCGGCAGGAAGTCATAGCTCGAATCGCACAAAGGCTCAACTTCTGCGACCCGACGGCACCGCCGCTTCCCCCAGGCCTGTTCACCACCGACAGCCCTCACAAAGCCATGTGGGGCGGCAACCATGACGACAAAGCTGCCGGTAAGACCAAAGAACCCGAGACGCGCCCTTACGAATCAGTGGGACGCGCCAAGCCTGCGCCGTTCAGCACCCCTGTGACGGAGACATTGCGCTTTGTCAAGCGGGAGAGCTCCTCCCCGAAACCCGCCGCCTGCAGGAAACTGAGGATGACGGAGGCGGAGGAGTGGAACGGAGACGTGACAGACGGAGACAAGGAGAACGATCGGGACGGCTCGCTCATTGCTCAGGCGGTGCAAGACATCACCAGGCTCATCCAGGAGAGGCTGGCCGTCCCGCCTTCGTCCCCCCGGCACAGCCGCAGCACCAGCCCGCTGCACCACCACGTGCACACGACCACAATCACACACACCGTGCGCACGTACTCGCACCCCCCACCAGCCAGCAACGGCTACGCCAACGGCCATGTACCCAGCCACGAACCTCAAAGAGACGGCACGCACAACGCCGCCTCGCACTCGCCCGTTTGCACAGACAAGCCCCGAGGCGGACCGTGGGCCGAACGCCGCTCTCCGCGGGCCCAAAACGGTGCTCAGTTTACACTTGAAGAGACCTCATTCAACGGCCAGGCCGACGCCCGAGTCCCCTGCTGTTTACGAGCTTCCCCGCAGGAGAGGCTCCCAGTCAGGACAGCCAGCAGCCATGACACCTCGCCTCCTTCCCCCGTCCTGGAGAACAAACCAAGGAATGCCCAGATGTTCAGCTGGAACAACCGCAGCGCCAGCCCAGCCACAAACTGTTACAGACTCCATGACGACGGCAAGCCTCAGATTCTGCACCAGAATGGCGTACCGGCTCAGGCGTCCGCTCCGCGGGACGAGAACCAGGCGCCCTCAGAGTGCGGCTCCTTCGCGTCCAGTCCAGAAATGACTCCATCACCCGCAATCCTCGTAAGATCATTTTGGCTCAGCTCCTTTTTAGATGTGCAAAACTTTCAATGTTTAGAGATTTGATTCCGATTTTTAGAGTCGAGATTTGATTCGGAAACTATTTTCGATTCAGAAACCAATTTTTCTGTAGATTGATATGACTGACAAGAAAAGAAGACTTCAAACTAAATAACAGCATGGATAACCTAATACTGGTATTATAACCTAATACCCAATACATTAGTATTTGTGATTCCTTTTATGAAATAATCCTGCAGCCATCCCAAACTGATCCAGATTGGTCACCTTATTGTAGGTGGGTCGTTCTAGAACTGTAGATATCTAGAATGATTCACTCAATAATATATATAAATAGTTCATGTAATGACTAAGACACATCATGCATGAAAAGGAGCAGAAAGAAGTGAAAACTTTTGTCTGAAAATGTGCCCCTCTTCGTAAAAAGAACATCCACTATTCAACTCAGAAGACTATTGTAGACCTATTTGAAATACACAAAACAATACACATGTACATGCATTTTAAAAATATTGTACTCTTGTCGATTCATGAAGTCTCATTAAGATTAACTGTAAATACTGGGTTTGTGTGATCTGTGTCCACTTCCAATAATTACTCCAGTAATTGTCTTCTGTAATAGAAAAATCAAATCTACATGTTTTATGAATACTGCCCCACACATCCATCACTGAGTTTTACAAAATATACAGTTTGTGTAGTAATTCCGTCACCTTATTAAAAACTGTTTTGGATATTTTAACTTTTTCATGACAATTGTTCATTAATGAAAACACCTAAAAAACGTAGTTTAGTTTTTTTTGTATTTTGTGCATCTTCACTACAAAATATTATAATATATCACTTTCTACATCACTCACCGCTCTTCATTGCCGCCCTGCAGCGTCCTCACAGCCCTTCCCCCCTGCGTCCCTGCAATAGCTGGAAGAAACAGAATCGCCACTCTCTGGACGCCACGGCAACGAAGGCCTTCCACCCCTGCACCGGCCTGCCTCTGCTCTCCAGCCCCGTAAGAAAACACGCAGCTGCCCACTCGTGCACAGTGAACGTCGGACCATTCACACGCGGCCGTGAGAGCAGTTAGCGTGGGAGTCCATGTGGTGGCTTTTTGTTGGAACAACACAGTCGCCACTCTTTATCAGCTGCAGAAACCGTGACTCCCTGCACAGCCACCCGTGGAAATACAATAAATGTTTTGTCTTTAAGAGACTAAAACATTAGCAACCTGTCTTTTTGTTTGTTTTTGTTATGTTTGTTTTTTGCTGCTGGGCTACCAAGTTATGAGTTAATGCACTGTTTAAGCATGGGTTAGTTATTAATTGCAAGGCAGACAAAGCGATTAAAAATTTAGATTTCTGAAACTGCTAAATCTTTCCATCACACATTTTATTCAGTTTTAATGAGCAGCTTGTCTTTGTAAGCAGCCAAGAGTGGGTTGGCTACCAGAGCTGATAGTCGCAAGTGGCTCCATTGACCTTTCACACTAGACACTAGCTCTTAGCAACACTGGAAAAAAATAAAGAACCAGCTAATATGTTATATATATAAAAATATTTGTGTTTAAAATACTTTTTAAATTTTAATTTAATAACCAAATTTTATTCTGAGAACTTAGTTTTTATTTAGACATCAGAAGACAAATTTTAAATCTATATTTTCATCTCTGGGTTTTTTCCTTAACATTGGTCTATGTCTCAAGTGTGAGAAAAGAACAAATACATGTTCTGGAGACCATTATTATAACTTCACTAGTAATTGTTTTAGCAGTCGTAGGAATTATCATTGCGTTTCTTTTCTGTTGTTTTTTTATTTTGTACTTGTGTTTTTTTCTTTAGTTTTTCTCCAATCCAGTCACACCTCTGTGAACTCAGGGACGCAAATTCACACATCCCAATTCACACTTAGTCATTTGTTAATATTATTCAAGTAGTTTAATTTTAACTATTGCTTCTGCTTGTTTTCAACACACCTCCACTGTAGATCACATTCACTTTCTTCTTGTAATGAAAATGCGATATTTAACTATCAAGAAGGAACCGTGGGCGGCTCTGGTTTAATCATGTTCTGTGTGTCTGCTGCAGGTTCCTCAGAGGAAAAATCAAACAGGTTACTTTGACCTGGACATCTCTCTGACTGGCTGTAAGGGTTTGCCTTGGGCCTCTGGGAAAAGGTACGCATTTTCTCACCTGGGATCTCTCTTAATGTAGTTGCAAACCTCAGTGTGTCCACCAGGCCAAGGTCAAATGAGGCTCAAGTCACTGATCCAGGGCGGGTGTAATAACAGCTGCTATCCTCCTCGTCTGTCAGCTTCCTGCAGGCTACAGTTACTTATTCTTTGCATGTCGAATTTGAAACAGACTGTATTTGGATTTTTTTTCCAACGACAGCTCTGTTTATGGGGGGTTTTCCTCTGGTTTATGATCACAAAATGTATCTCGGAGCTGAGCGTTAGATGGGAAATTTGCTGCCAAATGGAACAACATAGTGACATCATCTATCTATCAGGCAGTGTTGGGGGATGTAAAGGAGAGTGGGTGGAAGAACTGAATTGTGTTAATTAAGATAACCGACTTTATTATTATTATTATTATTATTATTATTATTAAATTATGCATTTTAATTGAACCAACAGTTCTCTTTTAATAACTACAAGCTTCTCCAGAGATGCAGTAGATATGCAGAGTAGAAAATATTGGAACTTGGAAAGAAGGAAGTCTGGCTTACTCTTTATTTCTTTTATTTATTAAAGGACAGGTCTTGAAGTATATCATTATTTGGGGGGTTTTCTGATGCATTTCAACTGTTTTTCTCCATTGTTGCCTGTTAGTACAACTTAGAAATTCAGTGACGTTTGAGTTTATTGTGGATTTAATCTTAATTTTAAAAATTGCACATACAATCTCAAATGTGACATAGCATTCAGGGAGAAGCTTAATGGGTTATGGATAGTTTTAGTTAGACTAGTAATGTGTCTGTAGAAGTCAGGTTAAGGAGTTCAAAGCCTGAGAACACTGTACTGTAAAGCACAGTAGTGGCTGCATCATGCGGATGCTCTATTCTGGTACAAATTCCAACCTAATACTTAATTTCATCTCAAATTGGGGCTTGACAATAAATGCTGACTGTTAGAAATAGAATATACCTTTGATACAATGTTCAATAATTTCATTGAACCATAGTATAATGGGGGATTCAGGCAGAAGAAAGGCTTTAACCACTTAAACTCTCACGTCCAGTTAAGCAAGTTGGGTGGCATCAACTAACTCACTCATTATTTGGATACCTAGCAACAACCTGAGTAACTTGCACAGCAGCAGTTTCAGGTTTCACCACTTTGCCCCATAACTGCTTACAAATGACAGGCAACCTGGAGTGAAAGGAGAACAGGAATACAACACATCAAGAGGAAACTCTATAAAACAGAAGAGGTCACCAGTGTGACAGCATTTTAGATATCAAAAGCAAAAAACTAATCAATATCTTATCAATAATGACTGATATGAAACACTTATAGCGTAATACGCTTTGCAAACATTTCGCCGAGTCTTTTCTCAGCAAAATTTACATGATTAAATCTTGCGACACAACTTGGTGTTTCAACAGTGATCCCAAACAAACTGGTATTCAAGCTGGTTTTAGAAACTTTAAAACCAGATGACAAACTCCTGGAATGATTTGGTCTGAGCTAAAAACCCTGTTACAAAGGTTCTGCTATTTCTGATGGGAAAAGTTGACAAATATCACGTGTGTTTTCTCTAAAACTTTATATGGAACCGTCAAGCAAATATTAGTTTTGTTGTATGATGCCATGTTGCTTTGGAGGTTTAGAGTGTGGCCACACATCATTCAAACTGTGCACCCAATTCTTGTTTTTAAAAATTTATCCTCCACACCAGAGCAAAAAGAGTTTGAAGTCCCAGATTAATTCATTCTTGCCGCTTCAGTGTATATTTGAAATTAGAATCTTATCTATCCGTAACCAGCCAAAGCGCCAACACTTTCATTGGTCAGACATTATGTTTTGATGTTTTTCTGTGTCTATGGATGGAAGGGAAAGCTAATTTTTCTTTGCTGTTCTGTGGCTCAAGCTACAATAACACGCAGTCAGAACTAAGTTGGCTTTATATACACAGGGATTCATGCCTCAGCCTACACACAGAAGCTGTGGGTGGGAGCTCAGCAGTGTTCTTTTGAAAGCAGATGTTTGAGGAGTTCAGAAATCCAGGCTGAAGGTTCACTCCACCCATCACGCTCGCGTCTGATGACCTGTTTAGAAATTCTTCGCTATTTAAAGATCCAAGTGGGACAAGTCGACCTTGTAGTTCAGGTGGCTCATGCTGCTGTTTGCAAACACATAGGTGATCCTCAGGTGGTGTTTAACACACATACCAGGAGGCTTTTGTCACTTGGAGCACAATGACATTGTGTTACATCAGCACTTCAAGAACAAGTTGATCGAGCATGTGTGGTTTTAACCCTTTAGGGTGTGTCCAAAGAGAGATGAGAACACCGATGAGTCACATCAGCTGTTCAGTGCCAGCGCTCCTCCTGCCAGTCTAAGCCTGCTGGGAAACTTTGAGGTAAAACACATCATCGGTTGTCTTCTGTCAAAAATGGGGATGCAAGCTATCAATTAATGAGTTGATTGAAAGTTTGATAGTTCTTATCATTTGGCTAACAATTAATTGTTGAGTGGCCACGTCTTTCCAAAACATACATTTTATTTTCTTATTTCTTATTGTGCTTCTTAAAAAGGAACACATTATATTTGAGCTTTTTTGTGTCTTCTGTGTTAAATACTGCCTGAATAAAATGAAAATTGTGGTTTTCTCAAATATTAGATATAGACAACCCTCAAAATCAACAGTACCTATTGGCATCATGCCTTTTTGTATCATGTTACAATTTCCCCTCTGCTTTTCTGCCATGTATGTAAAGAAAAAGCAAAATAAAAGAGAAGGAATTTCTGCCAAAAAAACCCCTCAGCAATTCTAGAAAAAAAGGTGGACATTTCTGAGTTTGAAATGTCAAAAAAACAGAATTTTTTTTATATTAATGTCAGAAAATTTCTACAGAAAACCTTTCAAAGGTTTTGACTTTGGAAAGTCAAAAATTTTCCACTTCTGGAAAATTTCTGACTTTGGGAAGTCCAACATTTTTGGAACTCATGAACCAGAATTTGAAACCCAGAAATGTCCATGTTTTTTCTAGAATATCTCAGATTATTCTCAATTTCTGGGTTTCTTTTTCTTGCAACGTTCAGAAATATCTTCATTTTTTCTTGTTTTCTGGTGTAAATTTTCTCCTGTTTTTCTTTTTCTATGAACAGTAGCCCTAATAACCTGTGGTACATTCTTGCCTTCAAAGCAAATCAGTAATTTTGTTTAAGATGTCGCTGTGAATAGTTAATTGATTAATTGAATAAGCCATCAATTGACAATTAATCCTAAATCATTTAATTGTTTGCATCCCTAATCCAAAAATGTTCCATGCTTATCAATCTCTAGACTCAAATGGTGATTTATTTATTTTTTTCCCCCTTTGGGGGAATAATAAAAATATCCTATAATCTTTATTGTTTGATATCTAACTGTTCCCTAGGAGTGTGTGTTGAACTATCGACTTGAGCCTTTAGGGACAGTAGAAGGCTTCACAGCAGAGGTGGGAGCAAGCGGCTCTTTCTGCCCAAGTCACCTGACCCTGCCAGTAGACGTGTCATTCTACAGCGTCTCCGATGACAACGCTCCCTCCCCGTACATGGTGAGCTACATTTCCTCCTGAACCAAATTTCTTTTTGAAATTTTTTTTCTTAGTAAATCCTGCATGGCTGAGCCTGAAGATGAAACTGTCCTTAGTGTGTGTGTGTGTGTGTGTGTGTGAGCTCCTTTGGGATGGCTGCTGGTGACACCGTGATTGTCGTTATGTTCTCTCACAGGGTGTGATTAACCTGGAGTCCCTGGGAAAAAGGGGCTACCGTGTACCTGCATCAGGAACCATTCAAGTGGTTAGGAATTTCTTTTTCACGGTTTTAGAAATGTCAAGAGTATTTATGTCAATGCAGTATTTCCATTGCAGCATGAACAAAGAGCAGATCAAGCCAAGCCGCTAAGCAGAAATTGGAGTCACCTAGTGGCCAGATGGGAAACTTCATCTTATGAGCTCCTTGTTGGAAATAACTGCAAAGGCCTTGGATTTTAATTCCCATTTGGCTCCTAGATTTCTATATTTAAAATATCTTCTGTACATTCTAGTTACAGGAGAAAGATGAGCATATTGCGTCATCCACTGACACAGAAAAGTGTAAACCAGGTTAGGTTCAATGCTCAGTAAATCCAATGCATCTGCACATATAGCCAGCAAGTGGCAAAATCATTTTATACAACAGAAGTTTGTCTTTGAACTTAAAATTTCAAATAAAAGAAATATGGACGTTTGTAGAACGTCCATAATTATGTAGAATTGTCATTTTAATCGTTTTTGCATTCAGCAGTGTTTATTGCAGTATTAGAAACAATCATGACTGAGAAAATCAACACAATCTGCAAATCAAAGTGAGAGAAAACAGACAGAAGGAAATGAATATAAATTAATTTACTACTGACTCAAAATATGCTGAACTTCTTTAATTGAGTGTGTGATATAACATTTCCACTATTTTGTATTGTTGAGAGATTATTAAAGGTTAAATAATTTAGTTTTTATTATGTAAGGCTGTGTTTAAAGACAAACAAAAAAGACGATGCTTATTTTTGGACAATATCTTTTTATTTAATTTTAAGCTTCTCAGTATCAGTACCTGATCACAGGGCTTAAACAAATACCTTCAACACAAGCTCATTTGTTGAGCTTTTTCGCAAATGTCTCAGCAAAATGTCAGTGAATGTGACGGCAACATTTGATGTTCAATATGGATTCAGCGTCTATTCTTCTATCTCTTTGGTGTCGCCTGCTATTATCTACATTAACATCTAATCTTCATGAGATTCTGGAAGCTCTATTTAAACCATGCTGTTCTGTCTGGTTCCGTTCCTCAGACCTTATTCAACCCTAACAAGACAGTGGTGAAGATGTTTGTTGTGATGTACGACCTAAGAGCCATGCCAGCTGGACACCAGACCTTCCTGCGCCAGAGAACCTTTTCTGTTCCCGTTCGCCGCGACGCCAACAATCAGACCAACAGGAAGCCCCTCATTCCGGGCCAAGGCCGCACGCTGCGCTACCTCATCCATCTGAGGTGATATGGCTGCTTCTGTCTGGGACTGGTTAATCATCTTTCTTGTTTAGTTTTTTTCAGGCTGTCCAAGCATCCTTGAAAAGCCTTAAACTCATGTATTAATTAAGGCCTTAAATGTCTTAAATTATTATTATTATTATTATTATTATTATTATTATTATTATTAAAGGTAGGTAGGCCTTATATATGTGAATCACGAGTCTTAAATTTTGTGCTGGCAGGACTATTTAATCTTGTGTATTATATGTAGGGTATTTTTCTTGTGGGTCTTTTTTGTCAAGTAAATGTTTGTCACTTCAACCTCTGACTCAGAGGTTGCTAATATACCCTTGATAGCTACTAGCTAGCAAATGTATATTTGAAGCTTTATTAGCAGATAGCATTGGTTCTGGTTCCTTCAGTGGAAATGGAGGGGGGAGATAAACTAGCTAGCCAGCTAGCTAAGAAAAATCTGGCTAGCTCAAAAAGGTATCATAGTTTAAGTGCAAATTTTTCACCATTTTGATGGATAACTTTTCACCATTGGATCACTTCTGTTGCTAACCCACACAACACTACATTTATTCAGTGCAAAAAGCTTGGTGCTACGGGGATTATGACTGTTTTTTTTGTAGATTTCTGTCATGATACAGGTCTTAAAATTAATTTAGAACGGTCTTGAAAAGTCTTAAATTTGAGTTTGTGAAGCCCCGTTTTTCCTTCTATGCTCATCTTCTCCTTTCTCATCACCATCAGGTTCCAGAGCTCAAAGTCTGGAAAGCTCTACCTTCATAGAGACATCCGTCTGTTGTTCTCCAGGAAGTCCATGGAGGTGGACAGCGGTGCTGCCTACGAGCTCCAGTCCTTCACAGAATCTCCCATAGATCCTTCATTTTCTCCTCGCTGCTGAAGCCCAACGCTTCATCCCTCCATCCGACAGTCCATTACTTCAGCCTCACCTCGAAGCCAGCATTAGACTCTAACTCACTCCATCAGTCTGTTGTGTGACTTTTTTTTTTGAGATGAGGTCGGAGGACAGAAGCCAACAGACGCCGTTGACCTGTACCCAAAGACTTCAGTTCCATCCTGTCCATCGCCCAATAAAACAAAAATGGGGTCGACAGGGAACCTCGTCACAGAGACTCGTCCTAGATACACCTTGTTCTTTGTGAATTGCACATCCTTGGAACTGAGGGATTTAGTCAGAAAGTTAGCTATTGAAGGAGTTCATGATACTGTTCAAAATGTGTTGTTTTTTTTGTTTTTTTGCCATATTAGAATCATATTGTTTCTTCTTTTCCTGGAATGTAATGCATCCTCTCTAGTATCTGGCTTTAATTTAATCAAACAAGTTCAGGTCTTTTTTTTCTCTGCTAGCACAAATGAAAATGTTATTTTTCCTCTCAGAATAAGTTCCATTTCTGTTTACGTTGTCTTTAATTTTCTTCCAATTCAACACAAAGCCCAATATCGCTAAGATTCTTCTTATTTTTCATATACAATTGGCTCTACAGAACATGATCTCTAATGTGTGACCCTATGATTCCTCAGCTGTTTAGGAGGAAGTGGGCAGAACCAGGCTGTGGTGCAACACGAATATTGGACCATCAAGGAACATGCAATCACGATAATGTACCTGAAAACATCGCAGCAGAACATCAAACTGCACTGTGGATTTTATTTTATTTTATTTTTTTCCTCTTTTGGTTCTTCATTATAACTGGAAACGGAACAGAAAATAGTCATATTCTAATACTTTTGTACTGTTACAAAAACCACTTTATTGGAACTGTTGCAATAGAATGAGTAACATTAGTTTAGTGTTTACACGTTCACTTTTCAATTTACTTACCATCAGTTTATTTAATATTTAAATTAATATTTCAGTTACTATTTGTGACGTCTGTCATGCTAAGATGATGTAGTGCAAACTGTATATCATAGTGTGTATTTTTGACATTACTATTCAAATCTGAAAAAGAAAATATATATCTATATCTTCTAAAGCAATCTTGGTATTCTGTGGTCTCCTTGTTTTCAATTTTCACAGTGATTCTTCACGTTGAAATGCACCTACGGATGCCCTGATATGAGACTCTTGGGGGCTTTTATTTCACCTTTAGTGAAAATACACACAAACCAACATTAGTTTGCTTTCACATTAAACATACATGTGTTTATGTGTGAGGAAAAATGCACTTTCAGCCAGCTGACTGATGGTGTTCAGTAACGGTGGCGTTGGACTCAATAAGATAAGCAAATAAGTTGCTAATGAGCTACATTTCTCATGGTAACGTGTTGCAAAAAAAGCAGTGTGGGAGTGTGGTGTGGGTTTTCTTTTTTTTCTCCCTGTAGCAGATGGTATTTGTTTTGAACGCAGCCCAACTGTCACACTCGGTAGTTTTCAGAAGCCATTGAATACAAGTACTTACATTTTTTTTATCCACCACTAAGGGATTGATTTTTAAACAAGTACATGTAAAATGTGTAATCCTCTTTTTGTTCTACAGCTTTGTATATCAAGACAAAAGATTTTGTTTGTTAGGTCTTAAAATTGAGTATGTTTATGAATATAAGCACGTAATACAATGCCTTCATTTACTGAAAAGAATTGATGGAAACGAGGTTGACGATGATGATTCTTTAAGTCATTTTATAAATGCATGTAGGGCCTATCCCTATGTATTACAGTAATTGGCAATTACAGCTTCTATAAATGTTTATACTTTAAAACCATTTAAATAAATCAAAGAATTTACTAAATAGATTTTAAACTTCCAGTAAAGGATTAGTACAGGAGAAAATTGGGTTTGCCAAACACTTTCAAATTCTATGCTTATTTGATGTTAGCTGTGTCGATTAATGAGGAAAAAATATATATAAATTCTTAGTATGCTGTAGAGCATGACCATTAAATAATTGCTAAACTCTAAAATATATAATTTTAACAAAATATTTGTTATAGTGATATCTATTGAATTGTTTCTGTTTTGAATTGCATTCCAGCAGCCATTTCATCCTTTATTCATCTGTTAAATTGAGGCACTTACGGATTTCCATATAGAAGAGAACCAGGCGCAACGTAGTAGCACAGACTTCTTATGTTGTGAGTGTTTAGCACAGAGGTGGAAAAATGACCATTTGAGCCACAGGTTCTGGACATTTTGCTAATGTTCATTTTGTCCGTCAACTCCTCTGCATAGTGAAGTCTGCTAGAGTTCAGAGAGAGCACTGCAGTTAAAGTCCGGTCGATAAACCTTCCGAGGGCGAAAACAATAATGTAATGACAATGAATCGTGGGATGATGACTCGTGGTGATCATAAGGAAATAGAATTTACATCACACTGAGTATATGCACAATATTCCTTAAGAAAGAAGAAAACAAGTTGCACTGGTTAATCAGCTCCGTGTCCGAGGATTAGCGGCGGGATTTAGTGACAGCACATGGCCCTAACAGCTGATCCGGGTCACATTACGCAATGTCAATCTTGAGCTGAGAGAGGCGCGCGCGCATCACACGAGCAACCCGAGCGGAACGGGAGCGCGCGTGGTGTCTCCGCCGCATATGACGTAGAATATTTTGTACAGGAGCCTTTTAGCAGCCCTGTGTTGGTGTTGGAGAGAGAGAGAGAGAGGGGGCTAAAAAAAAAAAGTCAGTGCAGCTAATTTCACGATTATTTGTGAACCTAGTGGGCAGTGCCTTGGTCCAGCTGAAGGCTGATTTAAACATGTCGGAGGACAACGACGAAACCCAGACCGCAGAGGAGACACCGGTGGAGGAGACGGTAAGCATAGATTGGTGTTAGCAGAAAGCTTTAGCCGTGGACTTTTTTACAGCCAAAGCTGCCTTCTGACGTTTAGCTGCTTTCTACCCTGGCTTGTCATTGTTGACACTTCCTTCAAGGCTAACAGCTAATTCTCCAGGGATTCATTTACATTATCACGCTTCCAGATATATTACTGCACAGAGCTCCGTCTTTAGCACGTCTCTGAAATGAATGTTCCCGTCTGTGTGGTTGTCACTAATGTCAGAGCGTAAGCTAGCGTTAGCTGCTAGCCGTCAGAACATTCTTTTACAGTCAAACCAGCCGCTAACGTTAGCTTAGCTTAAACCCAGCCTAGCACATATTTCTACGTTTTCTGAAACGTAGTTGTATGTCCCTGTGTTACACACCTGTTCTACGTAACCTTGACCAGAACTGTTTCTACAGTCCGCGTGAGCAGTTTAGTGGGTGGTTTATTTGTCACGAGGAAAGTACTAGAAATTTCTGATACAATGATGTTAATTCGGTTAATCTGATTCGGTGTGCATCGTGTTTTTTTAACAAATAGGATCACAGGATTAATCCTTCTTTTAGCAGAGGAATGCACTGTTTAAATTAATTTGTTGTTACTAAGTTATATGTCAGTAAAAATGTTAAGACTTGTCAAAACTGTTTGAACTGGATCGAAAGGCCATAAATCACCTATCAATCAAGTGATACAGGGCTAATGTATGTAGCTTGAAAATTCACTTGTCAGCATTGCAAAATCCAGAACTCTGTTTTGATTTTAAATATCCAATTTTACCCCCAAAACATTTGAAATGTTCACCAAAAGCAAAACATTATTTACTAAATTTTTACATTTTAGTTAAGACATTGCCATTAAACTTTGGACTTTATATTAATTGTTATTCATCTGAAATGTCCGTTTACTACCTAGTACAGTGTACCCAGTACAACCTTTTTAGGCCCAGCGCCCCCCTGGCCCTTATCCAGGTCCCTCAACGCCCCCCAGTGGCGCAAAGAGTGGGTTTGCAGGTTTCA
>CAEGAF010185190.1:0-17678 GCA_903067075.1 Micropoecilia bifurca
TGTCCTCACAGACAGCTAAGCAAGGTTGGGGACATCAACTCATAGACACCAATACGTATTAATATCTATGCATGACCTAACACCTTTGGTTACCTAGCAACAACCTTTTGAGAGTAACTTGTGCAACAGCAATTAAAGATTTCACCAGTGCTTCATAA
The DNA here is from genome assembly GCA_903067075.1 of Micropoecilia bifurca. Lineage (NCBI taxonomy): Eukaryota > Metazoa > Chordata > Actinopteri > Cyprinodontiformes > Poeciliidae > Micropoecilia > Micropoecilia bifurca. Next base: position 159 of record CAEGAF010185190.1, read on the forward strand.
GACGTCAGTATTTCAGATATCAATATTGAAATACTGTATACCTCTGTATATGAAATGCATATATATATATATATATATATATATATATATATATATATATGAAAATAGCTGACTGTATATATATATATATGAAAATAGCTGACTGTATAGCTCAATGAGTAAGTCTCCAGAGTTCCACCCAGGAGAGGTGATGGCTTTTTGTTCTGGGTTCCTGTTTTTTGTTTGCCCTGGTTCCCTGTGTTCTCTCTTGTTTTTTGTAAGTTTATTCATCATCCTTGTTATTTAAGCATTTTTCACCTAGAAGCATTCTCAAATGACACATTATGGCATGTAGCAACACTTAAGGGATGAATTCACCAACATTCTTCATCATCAAAACCAGTAGAAAGATCTTTATTCTATGAAAATGTATCATCACATCAAAACAAGGCGAGGCACAAACTCACACCCTTCTTATCCTGTTAGATCTCCAGCAGTTCATCACAGTTCATCACAGTATCCTGTAAGATAAATCATCAGTCACAGTCACGTTTTGACCTATGGGCGCATTTTTCTGATCAACGTAAACACAAGGTATGGCGACGTTAGAAAGCGACTTTCTTTGTTGGGGGAGAAGATAAAGATCTTGATGACAATCAAACCAACCTGGAATTATGAGTTTCTTTGCTATCAGTTAAAAGTAGAATGAAGAAAACCAGACTGCTAACAAAGACCAGGACATCTGGAATAAACAGATGAGTGGAAATTGTATATATTTGACACGAGAACAGAGGAAATGTTTAGCTGGAATACAGCATTCTAGGAACTGAAGGCTGGATATTCTCCATCATAATTATTTTGCACGGCAAAAACACCAAATCTTCCAAGTATTTTTAGCGTAGTTTCTAGTCCAAATATCTTATTACACTTGATTAAGACAAAAACTAACTTACAAGTACCTTTTCTACAAGACATAGAAGCTTGTTTTGAGTCAATAATTACTTAATGTTGATGAAAACGTACTAGTTTCTTTGGCAGATAAATTCAGCTATAATAAGACAATTTCACCACATTATAAATTAGATAATCTTGCCAGTGGTAGAACTAGGTTGCTAGGTGACGGGCTGGGTTTGGCTGGCGTTGCTAAGTAACAGGGCCAGTGGAACTTGTTCTTTTCATTAATATTAAGGAATTATTTAAAACAAGCTGCTATATCTTGCTGAAATTCTATGTTTAAGTTAGTTTTGTCTTAATTGAAGTGTACTAAAATATATGAACTAGAAACTAGACCAAAAAATATTTGGTAAGATTTTTTTTTTTGCAGTGTAACAAGAAGTCATTTTTCTTTGATTGATTTCTTTAGTTACACCATAAAAACCAGTGCAAAGACCTTTATCATGTAGAAAACATATCTTTAAATCGAAGCAAAACATGGCGAGGCACAAACTCACACCCATTTTATCAGATTGGATCTTCATATGATAGACAGTAGGAAGCCAGTAGTTTATCACACAGGAACAGTAACATGCGATAAGTCATCAATCCCAGTCACGCTTTGACCTATGAACTCATTTTTCTAATCAACCTAAACACAAGGTGTGGCGACGTTTGATAAGCTAAAGTTCATTATTACGATCAAACCAACCTAGAATTACTACTTTCTTAGGTTTCAGTGAAATAAATGAAACCAGACTCTGTCTGAGGTTATAGAGATATTTTAATGTAATATGACCCATTTTGATTGCAGAAACCTGAAATCAGAAACTTCTTGCTGTTTTTACTAATCACAACTCAAAGCAAATCTTCAATCGAGTTTCAACTTCACTGCAAAAACACAAAATCTTGCCAAGTATTTTTAGTCTAGTTTCTAGTGCAAATATCATAATATCCTTGAAATAAGGCAGACTAACTTGTCATTTTAATGAATAAAAATTTATTATTAACTTAAAATAAGTTTTTATTTTTTTACTAAACAGTTACTTTTAAGTTAGTTTATCTTATTTCAAGTTTACTAAGATATTTGCAATGGAAACTAGACATTGCTTTACATTTTTTTAAAATCAATCACTAAAATAGGTCAGATCCTGTGAATTTGGCTCGACAACATAAAAAAAATTGCCCACCATGACTTCAACTGAGTATTAGAGGTGTTTATGTAAATTTTGAGAAATATCTTTTGATGAATTTGAAGCAGAGCTCAACTCTGCATCTAACATTCTTTAGTTGCACTTGATAAAGAAAATAAAATTTTACTTGAATGTGAGTTTCACTTTCGCTGAAGATGGTAATCTGGGTCTGGAGGAAAGTTGTTCCTCCTCTCATGGACATAAAAGCCCACAGACCCGGTTCATCTTCATCACTCCTTCCCACTGCTTCTTCTCTTTCCTTTTGCTCTGACACATCTGAGAATCTAGACGTATTTAAGTCATTTACTCCTTTCTGTTGATTTGCAAACATGAAGACCTTCTGGACAGCTCTGATCGCATTCAACGCCCTGATTGCAACAGGTAAATTTTTTAACTATATTACAGAAAAAAACATTTTAGTGGATGTTTTTTTTGCAATTTGTCTATTTTTTAAGAGACAATCAGCATCCAATTTACTATCAAAACAAAGAATGGTTTTACTTCAAAACAATTCATTTTTACTTAACACATTAATCTAATTCACAGTCATTTCAGTTAATTTCTAAATAAGAATATTGTGATTTATTGCATAATTGCAGTACATAACTATTAAAAGATAAAAAAGTATAATTAAAGTATTTCTGGTCCCTGTGAACAATAACTTTGATTGGTTATTTGCGCTTTTCTTTTTGGCGCAAATAACCAACTATGTGCTTCAAAGTGAAATCTCAAATAATAAAGGATTCAAATTAAGCTAAATTTGATCAAATGAAAAGTTAAGTAGATGTCTAATTGGCAGTTCTATTTATTTAAAAAAATAAATGGATGTAGATAGGTTAAAGGACAGGATTTCTACAGGAAAAGCCTGCTGTCCCACTTTTGCACATCTTGCCTTGTTGGCATATGAGAGAGAACATATCAAATGGGTCTAAAAGTGAGGAAAACTAACAACAATAGTAACTATAACTATTATTTAATGTTTTTTGCAAGACAGAGTTTGTCATGGTGGGAATCAGTTGAAAACTCAGTTACCACATAGTCACATTGACACATATTTTGTTGTATTTTTGAGTTGAAGAGCAAAAAAGAGAGAGGGGAGTCGGCTAATGAAAGGTACCACAGGAATTTTAGCAGGATGTTGCTCAGATTAAACACTTTCCTTCAGCTGTTAAATTATTATTGTTTTGACTATAATAAATGATTGTAGTCAAAACACAATGTAAACAACGAGATGCATACCTTAAATATTAAATATGTGTACTTTGCATTTCTTTCCCCTAAACAGCGCGATGCCTGACGTGCCAGAAGTGTTCAGTGTCTGTAGCGGGGAGCTGTGTGCTTGGTAAAGGGGAAGTCACATGTGCAGCTGGAGAGAGCTGCACCTTCTCACAAGCAAGTAAGGATAAATTAAATAAAAAATATACACATATATCTTTTTTTTTTGCTATTTGGGTAATGTTCTTCAGAATAATTGAAGTCATATTAATAAATTATTATTTTCTAATAATTTTAATTATCCAAAATGTTAAATGGACAATTATTTATTAATTAATTAAATGTTTATTTGTTATGTACTCTACTATTGTTAAGTAGAGTACATGTAGTATTGGTTGCTTTGGCAACGGAGAAACCCAACATTTGTTTCTTAACATCCTTATTATTATTTTCTGGTACTGCTTTGGTTTAACTTGAAAGATTATATGTAATAAAGAAGCTGTGTGTGGGGCTTTCTCCAATCATATATGCACATATTCATTATTTTAAAAAAAGTAAATTAAAATAAATGATTGTAGTCAAGCTATTCTTAAAGCATTCTTTTCTTTTCATTTTAAATAGACAAACTAATTATGAATAAATACTTTCAGTAAATGCATTATTATTTATTTAATGAGATAAATAATTACTTATTTTGTAATTTAGGGTAATTGCAGCATTGGTTGCCTTGGCAACACAGAGACCTGACTGTTGTTTCTTAACACTCTGATTTCTGTTACTCTCAGGCTTCACAGCGAAGGGGTCGCCCACCCTGCACAGCAGGGGCTGCGTGGCCAGTTCCGCCTGTGGAACCACAGCGACTGGAACCATCATCGGTGTTGAGTACAGCAGCAAATACGCCTGCTGCACCACAGACCTGTGCAACGGAGCCTCTGCTGTTCAGCTGTCTCTGACTGTCGGCCTCTGTGCCGCCATCTTGTCCTCACTGTGGGGATTTATATAGTTCACCATGAAACTTACAGATTCTCACATTCTAATCCTGTGATTTTTCTTGTTTTTTATTTGTTTTTATGCATTAAATGAAGTTTTAACTTATCAATGTTATTCTCCAGTTTGAACAGACGGAAAAACAGAAATGCATAAAATCATTGATTTTTGGTACTAATGGGTTTCCTTATAAGGGTTAATAAAGTATATCCAACCAATCAAACATGGATAATTTGTGTTGATAATTATAGTAATTGATTTTATTTTTCAGAAAATTTGGTTTTACCTGCTGGAAAAAATTTAATTTTAGATTAAATCACTACATTTGGTTCAGAATTTTTCTTTTCTCTGTGATTAATGTTTGACCTTTGCCCTCTGACCTAACGCAAAACATTATTTAAATCAGAAATACAGAACTATGGATTTAATAAAAAAATAATGAAGTTATTACTTTCCAGTTGCATTTTTAATATTACAAACAACCTTTAGTGAAGCACATATTTCAATTTCATGATTATCAGTAGAAGCATAAAAATCAGTTGCTGTTTTTTAACCCAATAGTTTTATTTTTATACTTGTTTTTAACTAGTGAAATCTCTGGTCTACTTTTGTGTATTGTATTTGGGCTTCATGTTTTTCTTAAGGAGACGCCTTTTGGTCTGATGATGACATTTCAGGTGTTTGGATGCTTCTTTTAGTATCTTGCTGGCTGCTTTCAGGGTAAACTTGGTTAGATTTTCATTTTTGAAACAACCACACACAAGTTTTTGCCTTCTTTGTGAAACTAAATGAACATTTATGGACTTTGGTATAGTTTTATTATCTTCTACCATCTTAACACAAATATATTCTGACTGAACAAATATTAGCTGATCAAACAAAGAGATTTGTGTGACCTGTAGTTTTCTTGAAGCAGACAGAGTATTTTAGATGAGGAGGGAAAAAAATGTTTTTCACCAAACGTCCTCCTCAAAGTTGTGAAAGAAGCAAAACCTGATGATCCTTCTTCTGATCAGTCATCCTTTTCTTGCGTTTGTCCTCAGTTTCTCCTTGGTTCACGTAAACTAAGGCAGCTGAAACTGAGTCTGTAATGTATTTATTTTACAAACGTTTCCCTTTAACAGCCTGTGAAAAATGAATGCATTCTGGAAAGCGGTAATTGGTCTCAGCGCCCTAATTAATTAAAAATTTTTTGGTCATTTTTGACCTTAAAATACCAAAATTTCCACTTAACTTTATACTTTGGTCCATCTGATGATGCAATTTTTAAATATTAAATGATTGATAATTTGATCAGGTACAGTACTTGAGCAGATTTATTTGAGTAATTTTTTAGGCAGATACTTTTTACTTTTTCTTGAGTAAAAATATTGGAATAGATGCTAAAATATAATAAGATTTAATAATAATAAGGCTTAAATTTTCAATTCCAGATTTTCACATTTAATTAAATTTATTTTGGATTAAATGAATCTCAAATACATTTATTTATAATTTAGTTATCTACTTGTTATTTTTAAAATTAAATTAATTGTATTAATACACTTTTTTGTTGTAAAGACTTTTTGTTCTTGTGGATTTTGGCACTTTTGGAACATAATCTCTGGCAATCTAATATTAGGAACCTGGAAAGGTACAGAAAAAACATATAAGTCAAGTGATTTGTGTGTCTGTGTATCAAATATTATTCAAAGTAAAAAGAATATAAGTCAGTAATTACTATTTAAATCCAAAGGTACAATACAGTCAATCAAAAATGTCTAGAAAACAACTAAACATTAACAATTTCTTTCATATTATTCTTGGATTGGACATATAATTAGGCCTTTGAAGGTAAACATTTAGAAGAGACCTAATTAATCTTTGTGCTCCATCTGGGTGAGGTTTGTTCTGTCTCCGTGATCCAGGCTTGTGGTTTGTCCCCTTCACGGCTGCCAGCTACAGTCCATTGTTCCCTCCAGATCAGCTGATAAATCTGGCTGCACCAACATGTCTGCAGGTTATTCTGAAACGAATGACGCCTTCTGGTGCTTCACAAGCACACAAACAAGGCCAGGCTAATTACTCTGCACCAAATAAAAAAACTCAATAGATATGATTCAGTTTGTAAAGAATCAGAGGGTGGAAGACAATTTGTTACATTTCCAAAACCAAACTGGAAAAATGCAAGAAATGCAGCTGACCTGATGTCCAGTTGAATGAAACTGGTAACTGGTAGTAGAAATCCCATTTTTTGTCAAAATGACAATAGATATTCAAATCAAAGTTCAAAAAGTGAATGTAATTATGATTGATTTTATGTGTGTAACTTCCAAAAGTAGCTCTATGGCATCATGAAAACATGTGCTGCAGTAACTGAGGGATTACATTTAAGCAGCTTGGAACTAGAAACAATACGTTTTTTTTAATGGTCACAACTTGTTTGAAAAGCAGAGTCAGACCCTATAGAAACCCACCAGCTTGGTTTCTGATCTTAGATGATGATCAGAAAATTTCTAAAGCCTGTAGGACAAATATCTAGTCAGAAATATGGCAAAAGCTCATTTAAGGCTTTTGCCATATTTCTGTCTGAAGTCATGTAGATTTAAGAAAATTCACAACAGATACTTGAGCACCAATTTTTACATTTAAAATCCTTAAAATGGACCCTGCTTGCACTGATTAAAACTAATTAAGAATGTAAAACCTTTGAATGCTAACCATTCAACAAGTACTACTGCAATGCATACGGATGCATACCATTGATTCCTGGTGCCCAGAATATGTTTCCTTGTCCTATTTATTGCATCAGATTTGGAAAACTAAATGTTAATTCAAATCAATTATTAAACCAGCTCTGCCTAGTTGTCACTTCACAGTAAAAAAGGCCTTTTTTAAGTATCAATTAATCATTAGACAAGTTAATTAGATGGCTAAAATGATGCAACAGATCCAACGTAAATACAATAATTATAACGCAACATTTTGGAGTATCTTTACAAACTGGTTCTGGAACAAAACGCAGCGTATAAAAAATGGGGTTTCTTAATGAGGCCATCGAACTCCTTGATGTAATCCACTTCCGGTGTACCGGAAGTGTAGCGCCTCCGGCTACCACGAGGGGGAGCCGCAACCCTGCCTGACTAAAAAAAAGAGACGCATTTCCATGAGCTGGCCTGCAGATGGAGAGAAGTGCTCTACATATAATAAACTCATTTATTTTTAGGTGTTTAGCATTTTAGATAAAATATTAAACTCTTTTAACTTTTTTAGTCTTTCCTCCCCAAATATTCAAAGTAAAATATGAAAGTTTTGTTTCTATAAAATGAAAATCCGGTGATAAAAACAAGCAAAACGACCCATAAAATCCACAGCAGGAAGCTAAAGATGATCCTTTTTGGTTGCTGCATGACATAATCCAATAGAAATATCCACAGCTTGTTTCTCAGAAACACTTGAAGAATGTCCTTGTAATTTTACCACCTCTCTGTTTTGAACTCGACCTGTTCTTGCTCTCCTGCTTGTCTTACGCCGAGTTTCTCTCCATGCAACTTTCTGCTAGGGCTGCGCAGCAGGAAATGGAGGCGCAGCTTTCATGATGATGATGATGATGATTGTGTCTCTGCTGCAGTTCTGACCCTGAACCTGGAGCAGGAAACCAGCAGCAGCGGACAGAAAACCTTCAGCACTGTAAGGTCTGGACCATTTAAGCTCTCGGATTAAGTTTTAAAGTTCTCTGCGGGGAGGAAATGTCTTTGCGCGGCGTTTCCGCTGCTTGTGCGGCCGCCACATTGTCTCATTAGTCAGTTTGTGTCGGGGGTTTGTCGTAGCGGAAGATGTGGGCTGAGCTGCCCGCCTTTCCGCTGCTGCTTTTCACTTCTCTTTCAAAACTTTAACTCCAGGTTCTTGTCCTCTGTTTTTGCCTCTGCGAAGGTGTTTTACTGGGTGAAGATGAGCGACGCAAACGAGCCCAAAATTGAGCTTTTCGTGAAGGTAAGGAGTCAATGAAAGGCATCAAACCCAGAAAGCGACGCGCAGGCGGCGACGGGTTTATGGAAACATTTCTGCTCAGATCTGATAGCAGATTATCCGAGGAAAAAAATGAGACCTGTGTTTGTTTTCATGCCACTCATGACTCACCGCGGGTTATAAACCCCTGTAATCTAATTAAAAGCACATTAAGACAACAGGCGATGGGTTTCCGTCTATATTTAGTATGTTGGTCAGGGCGCGGAATTGAAGTTTATTCCTGTTCCTCTCGCATAATGACGCCTCTGTATGAACATGTGCGCCACCCTCCACTTTTCCCCTCCGCAGTGGTGAAAGATGCTGTTGTAACTTCTCTAAAGTCACATCCTCAGCTGTACTTTCACACAATTACATCTGATAGCCTAAAGTTCAGTAAAAAAATGGCTATAAATGATATGCTACATGTTTTTAAAGTTTTCTTAGGATAAAGTCTACTATTTTTGTATCAACTGGTTTGGTTTGAATTATTTCATGAATGAAAATCTGTTTCTAGTTGAATACGTTCTCAGATGACACGAAAAGTTCTGTAAAAATGCAGATAAAACAGCTGGCAGGATGTGCTGGTTATGCTAAAACATTTGACTTACAAAAGCTGGAGTTTAAGGGAACATTGTCAGCAATCTTTTCAGTTTAAAAATAATGTTTTTACCCCCACTGCCACAAAATAAAACCTCTCCATAGCCACGAATAGACAGATTTATTTGATATAAACCTCTGGGAAAAGACTAAGAGCCGCCTGCACTAAACTCTATTGGTTTTTCCACCAAGTATGGATCTCTGAACTCTTCCTGAGTTAAAACATTAGTGTTGTTGTTTCTAAATGCATATAAACTTGTTTTCTTTGCATTATTTGAGGTTTGAAAGCTCTGCATCTTTTTTGTTATTTTGACCATTTATCATTATCTGCTAATAAATACTCAATTTGTGCTTGAAATTTTAGAGACATGTTGTCAGAAGTTCAAAGAATAAAAAACAATGTTCATTTTGCTAAAACATAAACCTATACAATGTAAAATCAGAATGAATTAACTTTTACAAAAGATGTAAAACCTCTTATAAAATGAGGTAATTTTATAAGTAAGTTTCCCTCTGATTGTAATACCTACTCTTTTGCTTCAAGATCTGTAGAAATGTTTTCAGAAATTATAATTTCTCTCCCCTCTGGATATTTTGTCAACTGGATTTTAATTTTTAATGTAACGGCTTCTTCCTCACTGAGCGGCTTTTCAGCCCATGTTGGTGCAGAACTCACTCATGCCTGTTTCACTCCTCATATTTATAACGTCTTTCACTTATTTAAACTATGTTTTGGTCTTAGCAAATCATCTTTGCTTTTATTTTAGTACAAATACAAAAAGCTGATTATTTTTTCCCATCTCATTAATCTATATTTAAAACACATTTTCTCCATTTTATAAGTAAAATAGTTGTAGTGATATAGAGTTTGATCAATTTGCATTTTTACTGAATTTGCTAATCATTTTTAGCAAATGAAAAATTGGCAGTACTTAAAATAAAAAGCTGTTTTAATAGGAGTCAATGGGAGATAGATTGCACTTAGTTTGGAAGATTAAAACCTGACCAAATATATGGCAATTTAATCAACAGAAAAAGTTAAGCAAATATAACCATAACATTTCCCAGAATCCATTGGGTTAGGTAATTAAAATAAGGAAATATGCATTCTTAATTACATTGCTTTGCTTTGTATTTGCATTTCAAACCTTGTAAAGTCTTGTGTAACTAAAACCTTTACGAGGAACATGAATCAGAATAACCTGTAAATGTTTTACTTTCTCATTTTGCAGGCAGGAAGTGATGGTCTGTGCATCGGCAACTGTCCGTTCTCCCAGCGCCTCTTCATGGTCCTGTGGTTGAAAGGAGTCGTGTTTGATGTCACCACAGTGGATATGAGGAAGTAAAAACCAGCCCTCATTTGTGTTTGTTTTTATTTAATCCTGTGCAGGTCACTGCTGGTACAACACACACATTTATCTTGTTAACCTAAACTGCGAAAACACAAAGTCCTACAAGTATTTTTTGGTCTAGTTTTTGGTACGTAACGTCTTAGTAAACTTGTAATAAGACAAAACTAACTCACAAGTAACTTTTCAGCAATAGGAACTTGTTTTAAGTCAATAATTACTTAATATTGATCAAAAAGTATTCATTCCATTAGCAGAGTATTTCACTTATAACAAGATATTTTTCTTTATCCAGAAGAAATAGGCTATTTTCCTTTTCCAGCTTATTCTGATCCTGAATAGATTTTGATTAAATAAATCGCAGCTGCATTTGGGAAAAATAAAACTCTTCTTGCGCCATTAAAAACGTCATTAGTTGTTCTTTTTCCATGAGCTGCATCATTGGGTTAAATCAAGCATTGTTAAAGCCATTATTAAGAGAGTTCAGAGCCAAAACACAAAATCTTACCAAGTGTTTTTGGTCTAGTTTTTACTGCAATCCTTGAAATAAGACAAAACTAACTTACAAGTAACTTTAACAAAGAATTAGGATTTTGTTTAAAGTCAGTAATTTCTTCTTCTTGTTTAAAAAAGCACTTGTTCCATTGGCAGATTAATAAACTTATATCAAGACATTTTTCCCATGTTATAAGTGAAATAATCTTCCAGTGGAACTAGAACCTGGTTGCTAGGTGACGGTCTGGCCTTGGCTGCCGTTGCTAGGTGACGGTCTGGCCTTGGCTGCCGTTGCTAGGTGACGGCCTGGTCTTGGCTGCCGTTGCTAGGTGACGGCCCCAGTGGCAGTTGGTTATGGAACCAGCACTTTTTCATCAATACTAAGGTACTTTTGATTTAAAATAAGCTCCTATATCTTGCTGAAAGTAATTTTGTCTTATTTCAAATGAACTAAGATGTCTGCACTAGAAACTAGACCAAAATATTGCACCAGAGTAGCAAACTGAGAAAACCCCAACTTTTTAAAAGGTGGTACATACTAGTGACAATTGGTACAACAGTATTGAGAGTCATGAAAACTTTGTTTTGCCGGTCCTTTTGATAAAAAAACCCCAACAATATTTAACTAATTAACTGTTACATATTTGTGAAACGCAATTATTTTGACCTACATCTACTCAACATACTTTTTCATCTATATTAAGAAATTATTGACTTAAAACTAGCTAAAAATTTACTTTGAAGTTAGCTTCAAGCACACTAAGATATTTGCACTAGAAACTAAACCGAAAATACTTGGAGTATAACTCATAGATCCCCCCCAAAAAATAAAATCGGTTTCATAAAAACTACTGGCGAAGGTCACAGCTTATCGTTGATGGTCGATAAGAAAGCAGAGCATTAAGTTATGGAGTAACTATGTACGTTTTGTTCACCTGTTGGTTTTTCTTCTTCCTCTCAGGAAACCAGACATCCTGAATGATCTGGCTCCTGGAGCTCAGCCTCCCTTCCTGCAGTACGGCAACGAGGTGAAAACCGACACCAACAAAATCGAGGAGTTCATCGAGTCGACGCTCTGCCCTCCTAAGTAACCACTAACCTTCACTTGTTCTGTTACGACGTGATTGTGTTCTGACTTTGAGCTGAAATGATATAAAGTGATAATTTAAGACAGATCCTGGTTATACTAACCACAAACTCTCTGGATAAATTATTGCCCGGATCTTAAGTCATTCTTGTTATAGACTCTCTATTAATATTTTAACTGATGAATAGCATGCTTTAAGCTTTCAGAAGCTATTTTATTGTTTTTAAAGTTTAATACCAGTTTAGACCTGGAACTGTTACTATTTTATGCTGAAACTATATGTTATAAAAATAATATTGATGCTTTGAAACAATTTTCAAGTAATATATGGCATAATACTGCATCTACACCTAGACCTGTCACAATTACAAATGCTAGTGGATGATAAATTGTCCCAGAAATTATTGTGATAAATGATTATAACATTGTTTCGGGATCATTTTCTAATAATGTATTGATAAAGATATAATAAGGCAAATCTGTCCTCTAAGGAGACAAAGAAACTGTAATTTTGTACAGAACACTCCACATTTTCAATTTCCAAAATAAAACAACCAAAACAATTAATTAAAATCACAAGAAACTTTTGCTTATGCTAAAATTACACTTTAAAAAATATTCATAGTCAAGCTCATTTTAAATTTATCATGCAATTAACTAAGTAATTGATTAATTAGTCATGATTAGCCTCAGATTAATTTAAAATACAACTGAAAATGTTTTAATCATCACCAGAAATCCTGAAAAAGAAAAGTAGAAGAAAGAAATTAGAAGAAATCTTAAAACTGCAGACATGTCTCAATTGATTAAAATAAATCATGATGACGCTGTTAGCAGCAGCTTAGCTCTATTTTTATTTAACCATTTGTTTTGAGTTTTTATTTTGTAGTTTTTTAAATGTAACCAACCATCTGTTTTTCCAGATATCCCCGTCTGGCGGCTCGTAATCCAGAGTCCAACACAGCAGGAGTCGACATCTTCTCCAAGTTCTCCGCTTACATCAAGAACTCAAACCCTCAGACTAATGACAGTAAGCATCAAAAACGATGATGACAACAGGAAAGCAAGGCGCTGAAGTCACCATGTTAATCTTAGGCTAAAAAACCAAACCAAAACCCAGCAGGGAGGGAGTTTCTGTTAATAACGTTACAGTTTTAGCAGCGCTACGTCAGCGTGAACGGCGCTCATCCTCCTAATCTCCCCGCTTATTCTCTGTGTCTGTGTTCGCGCTCAGATCTAGAGAAAGGCCTCATGAAGGCTCTGCAGAAGCTGGACAACTACCTGGGCTCCCCACTTCCTGACGAGATCGACCAGGACGCCGCCGAAGAGGCCACTTCCTCGTCACGCCCCTTCCTGGACGGCCAGCAGCTCACCCTGGCGGACTGCAACCTGCTGCCAAAGCTGCACATCTTGAAGGTAATCTTCTCAGTGTGCGACGTTTATCCTCACCTCGGTTTTCCTGATCGCTGCCACTCAAACGGATCCTTTTTTGTTTTGTTTTTTGTTTACCTCCAGGTGGTGAGTTTGAAGTACAGAAACTTCACCATCCCAGAGTCCCTGACTAACGTCTGGAGGTACCTGAACGCAGCCTACGCCAGGGAAGAGTTTAGCGCCACCTGTCCTGTCGACACGGAGATCCTCATGGCGTATTCGACTGTAGCGAAAGCTCTCAAGTAGGACGGCGACAGGCCATGTTAAAGAAAAAAAAATCCACACAGACATCAGAAATCAAATATTTACTCAGCAAACAAGCAGGATCTGTTTCCCTGCCAATGGGAGTTTCCTTTAAGCTTTGTTTACCTTGCAGAACACACACCCACAGGTGGATCTTTGTATTTATTCTCCACTCCAGCCAGGATCGGTTACATCAGCAGGGAGACGAGGGCGGAGTCTAGATCAGTGGTGTCCAAACTTTTTACACCGAGGGCCAAAATTTGCATTTTCCGTCCGTTAAACAACATAAAAATTATATTATTGTGAATGTTTTGTCCTTTGCCTGCACAACAATAAATTGAACAAGTTATTTTTTTTGATCAAAACCAACATTAGAATGAGATTTGCCTTAATGTTTATTTAACTTTTTGAGCCAATTATTTTCTATTTTGTTGGTCTATAAATTGTCTTTTTAGAAATTTGAAAGAAAAATTCTTTGTGTTTTTCATTTAAAATATAAACTTGCCATGGAAATCTCACTCTACAATAATTTTAATTAGTGTCCATCTCATCCCAAATTTGCACCATTTTTTTAACCTCAGTCAGGGGCCATAAAAACTCATTCCAAGGCCCAAAAATAGGCCCCTCGCCGCCCATTGGACACCGTTGGTCTAGATAATACCGGACTAAATCAAAATGTTCCTTCCAGGAAGACTTGTATTTTCACCCACCTTTTTTTAAACAAAAACCTCTCTATTGTTTACCTTTATTCACCTGCTTCATTGAACTTTGACCTCAGATCAGAGCTGGTTCAAGCTTTTCTTTGGTATTCGGGCAAAATAACAATTTGGGGCCCCACTCTCTCACCTAATTCCACTGTTTGCTGCTATTCTCAGCAAACTGAAGGCTGGTACAAGATTCTAGCTTTATGATAACCTTTAAGAAATAGCATAGTATGGGTTTAGAAGAAGAATTTAAAGTGGGTATGTTATGCTAAATTAACATTTTTATATGTTTTTGTACTAACCTACTTCTTCCAAAATCAACCAGAGCTCTTAAAACAACCAGATGGTCTTTTGGAAAGTTTTCTGTTTCAGAATGTAATGTAACTGCCCAGTTCGTTACCTAGCAACCTCAGTGAAGCCCAGCCTGTTACCTAGCAACCTTAGCTGCATGTTTGCTCAACTGGTTTCACCACAGTATTCACTGTACAATGGCTGCTTGAAAAGACAAGTGCTTTGCTGTTGACTTATCATCTAGACACCACTTGCTGCATTCTTGTTGGTTGTGCTGGAGGCTCTACTAATGCTTTTCAAAGATGAAAGGATGTATAATTGCTCATTTGGAGTTAAAGTGACAAGATGCCTCAAAATAGCTCCTTCTGGAAGGAGCTCAAAATACCAGAAGTGAGCAAACTAAAATCTCATTCTATAAAAAAACTAATAAAATATTTCTTATAGCCATAGATTTAGTCTAACTTGTTCAAGGAAGAATTACAGGCCACATTTAAAGCCAAATATTAAAACATAGACTAATTATTTCTATTCAAAGTACAAAAGTGACATATATTTCCACTAGAGCAAATACAGTGTATGTGCTGAACAATATAGTATAATATCAATTTACTACTTATTTGATTTTGATTTAAAATGCAAAGCATTTAACACAAATCTGCAACACTTCTTCTCTACCTGTTGTTTGTTCTAGCTGTGTCTGATGGAGAAATTACCTAAAACATTTCAGGGTAAAAAAAACAATAAAAGAAATATTGTTTTATATGGTCACAAAAAGCAGACGGTTATAGTTTATAGTTTGTAAGAAGCACTTTAGCACAAGAAGCTATAAGTATTATTTTATCTTTTGTTGGAAATATAACAGTGGGCTAGTTACTTTAGTTGCTAGCATATCCAACATTAGTTTTTAGGTTTCCAACTAATAAAAAAATACATACAAGATGGTTTGGGTTGTATTTTAAAAGTGTTTAACAATTTATAATTGGTACAGTTAGTCCACTGCAGGCTAATTAGCGACCTAGCTAACACATCTAATTGCTAGCTAGCATCAGTCACCAACAAAAATTCAATATTCATCTCATTAAGTACTACAGGAGAAAAAAAACATACTGCAGCTTTTCTTGTGTCTGATTACAACTTCAGAATGGTCACACAGTCGTTTAATCTTTCCCCTCTCTATATTTTTCTTTTTTTAAAAAATATTAATTATTCCAACACATCCAGATTAAACCTTTTTAGTCTCTGGACATTTTTTTACGGAAGTGATATTTGGATATTTGGAGTCACTTTGTGTTTTAATCACAGGTGTTTCCCACAGACTTTATCACAGAGGAAACACAGCTTTTCATAGTAAGACGTCATGATTCAGAAAAGGTTTGGATTCGTTAGAGGAAAGCAGCCTGGACCGAGCCGGCGCTGAAAGCAGCTCAACAGGAAACGTTTCAATAGATGCGGGCTTCCTCTTTCTGCGCTGCCACAGCGAGCCTCAGGGATTAGTCAAGATTAGTGGGCTTGTTTGTGATCCGCTTTCAAGGCCTCTAATTAATAATTACATGAATGGAAGAGAGACTGTGAGCAAGCTGAAGTCGATAAGCTAACTTTTCACTTCAAAGGAATCATAAAAGAGACAGAAAAAGGGAATTTTGTAGAAAACATAAAAAAAATAAAAATAAATGTAGGTTCATTCAAAAGAACCACCGACTGTTTTCTTTTAAATTAAAATCAACTGAATCAAAATTAAATTAATACTTTAAATATTTTATATCTCCAGTAGTAGAATATGTAGTAAAATTAAATTTTACATTACAATAAAATCGTGGTATTTTTTTCTTAAGGTTATCATAATGTCAGAATTTTATAGTGGCCCATACCTAATTAAAACATTTTCTTTTGTTTCTAGTTGAGTATTACTGCTCAGAAGTTGCATATTTTTAATTTAAGCCTAATGATAAATACTCTTATTGACGGAATCAATTAGAAGAAACTCTTTGCACTGTGGCTGCTCTGTGGAGCCCCCTGTTGGTGTGGAGCCGCAAACAGCTGCATAGTTTGCTTATTCCTTGGTCTGGCTCGGCCCTTGTTGACATGAATAACTAGACAGTTGAGTAGTTTTCACAGTTAAATAGGATTTATTGAAGAAGCTGGAAATACTTTGTTATTGGAAATGAGCCACCAAATCTGTTTTTAAAAAGTCTGTGGAAGGATCGCATCTGTATGGGATTTTATTGTTGTTCAATTTTTTTCTGAAAATGTTACATTTTTCTGTAATGTCTGCAGTTAAGTTAAAAAAATATCTTTAGAACGCATGTGTCAAATTCAAGGCCCGTGGGCCAAATCCGGCCCGCCATAGCTTTTTATATGGTCCTCTGGATTCTGGACTAAACATTAAGTCTGCTTAAATATCATGTTTTCAATCAAATCAATGTCTGTTTACTACTAAATTATATCAATTAGTCCCTCCATCTTCTTGTGTATTATTATGGAAATTCACAAAAATCAACAAATTCCTGCACTTTTTGCACTCATTATTGGGAATTTATTGAAGATTTCTCTCAAAAATTGTCAAAAACTTTCTGACTTGTACTAAACTGCTGCTTCTGTCTTAACTGATGTCAGATTACAGCCCACAATCTAAACAGCGAAGAGTAAAAAGTCACAAATATTTCCAAATTAGAACCACAAACTGCCAGGTTTAACTCCTGAACATAAGTAGGCAACTCTGCAAAAAGACACGGAGACAGAGATTTAGAATTCAACTCGCTGCGAGGAGAGGTGTTCGGAGATGCAAACCAGTTACATGCCCTGAAGATCTCTGGCCAGCACCCCCGCTCTCCCCGCTTTTATTTAGGATGGCCCTGGTTACAGATGGTTTCAGCCCCTAAGGGGGGGAAGCAAACAGGCTGAAACCAGTTACACAGGTTAATGTATAGGAACGGTATGCATTCCTCTTCCTTCTCTGGATGCCCCCAACTGGTCTTCTTCTCCTTATAAGGTAATGGTCAGCATACATTGTTGACTCAACAACTCTGTCT
>CAEGAF010185191.1:0-49803 GCA_903067075.1 Micropoecilia bifurca
TGTGTGTGTGTGTGTGTGTGTGTGTGTGTGTGTGTGTGTGTGTGTGTGTGTGTGTGTGTGTGTGTGTGTGTGTGTGCGCGCGTGCATGAATGTATATAACACAGTGACTGTAGAATTTCTTTGCCTTCTCCCATTGCTCCCACTGTCATCTACAAAAATACTGAGCTCAGTCAGGAGCAACAAATAAGAGCCAAGAGGAGGGTCTTAGTGCTGTCAATCACCTTCCCTCTCTGCTACGCTAACTCTTCTTCCTGATGGTGTAGCCATGAATACTAGCCATGAACATTAGCATTTCCACCAACGTTGGTGGACAAATGGTTTTTCAGTAATGTTGAGTTGTTTCTCTGCCATTAGCACATTTTACAGTGCATACACAAGCTTGATTGACAGCGGTAGGACCCTCCTTTGGGTCCTGATTGGTTGTTTTCTGACCGTGAATTTCATCAGACTGTTAGAACACCACTGGGACAAGGTGAAGGAGCTCAATCTTTAGGAACATATTACACAGTGACAACATGGTGACCGTTTTAATTAACATGTGAAAAACATTTGTTTGTTGTTGTAAAAGTTAGATACCTCAGCTTTAAATGTCACCAGCGGTGAGAAACAATGTTTTGATGACTGTCTGTTGTCTTCTTCCTTGTCAGTACCTTCAAAGTTTTCTCCGTTTTGCTCCTGGAGGTTTTCCTTCCTACTTAGCCGAGAGGCTGCGGCGCACCATGTCAAACGGACCCAGAGGGGAACCTCCAGCCTGGCTGGAGCTGCAGGTTCTGATATGCTTTGTTTTTTATTTTGTGGAGGATTTAAAAGTGTATTATGTTTAAACAATATATTTTTGCTTCTATACGTGACTAAAATTAAATCTAAGAGCATATTTGATTGTTTCCCTTAAACAGTTTTGTTATGTTTTGATTCATAAAGGAAAACATCAATCATTTGCATCATAGTCATTTTGCATTAGTTTTTTTTGTTAATCATCAACTTAATGTACATTACAAGTTTTATATTAAGGTGATTAGAAATAAAATTCAACACATTTTGGTGAAAAACTAAAATATTTAATGGGATTGCATTCAAAACGTCCCAAATTTCAAAGTTGCATGTGAACCGTATAAAAAGCTTATTTAGTGCACTTGTGTTGTGTATGACTGTGACTCGGTGAGAAGAACAGAAATAGAAATAACTTTTTTTTTTAACTCAGAAATAAACTCAGCAATGAAATCTGTACTAAACAATTTCCCTTCAGTTAAAACAGTTAAAACAAACAAACAAGAAAAAAAGAACAGAAAGTCACGTAAAATTAGAAACTTCAAGCACTTAAACTACGTTGAGTTTGAAAGCCTGACAGTCTGGGAATAAAAGCTGTTTTTTAACCTGTCAGTTCTCACTTTCCTACGTCAGTAACATCCGCTGGAAGGCAGAAGTGAGAACAATGAGCCGCGGGTTCTGATGATGTTTTTAGCTCTCTTTGTGACCCGACTGATATAAATGTCCAGTAGTGAGGGGAGAGTGGTTGCACCAGCAAACTCTGCTGTTTTAATAACACCATGAGGAGCTTTCCTCTAACCCCAACCAGGAAGATCTTTCACTTTAGTTGTTTTTCTTTGACATTTATAATCTCAAAGATGCATATTTCTGGATAAGTTTACTATAATCAATTTGCATATGATAATATTTGTTTTTACGAATGCTGTGTCATTTTTAAAGGATTTTCAAGAAACTTGCGTGACGGATTTTCCACTGGTCATTTCTCTGGTGTCTCGTAGGCAACCAAGACAAAGAAGCCCATGTTGGTGTCTGTGGCGCTGCTGGATGGACGATCCATTAACCTTCCTGTCGACTCGGCAACTACATCCAAAGAAGTCTGCCAACTTGTGTCCAACAAAATCAAGCTAAATGACACTTTTGGCTTCTCTCTCTACGTAGCCATGTATGAAAAGGTAAATGAATCTGAGACAGCAGAGCTGCCAATCAATCTGATTGGTATCAGATTGATTGGTAACTAATGCATGATACTGATATTATCATATCATACATAGTTTAGCATTTTATGCCAGAAATGTTCCTTTTGTTGTTTTACAACCGTCATTAATATTTAATTTATTGTTGTTTTAAGTTTTTCTTTTACATGGAGCATTACATATTATATTACATATAAGTACATAAGCTTTTAACCAAATGACTAATTTCCATCTCTGGTCCAATCAGCAATTTGACATATTTAATGTTTAATGATAATTTAAAATGTGCAAAAAGGCATAATTGAACAGTTGTTTGCAATTTGTAGTTTAAAATGGTTCAATAATTTTGACTTTAAGATGATAAGTTGAATAGAGTTAGCATAATGATGCTAGCAATAGAGTTGTGTAAAGTTAAGCTATGCTAAGCTAAACAGGCTAAGGTTTTCTGAGGACACCACTTTAAAAACCTTTTTTCCAGCTCTGTATGATTGCTGAGCAGATAAAGCATGATTGATTTTAGTTACGGATTTATTGGTGACTCGTGCTGAAGGTGTGGGCCCTGGGCAGCGGCCGGGAGCACGTGATGGACGCCATCTCCCAGTGTGAGCAGGAGGTGAAGAGGAGGGGCGGCCAGGAGCAACACGCTCCGTGGCGTCTCATCTTCCGCAAGGAGATCTTCACCCCCTGGCACGACTGCAAGGAGGACAAGATCAGCACTGACCTCATCTACAGACAGATCATCCACGGTCTGAAGTTTGGAGAGTACCAGACCGAAAAGGTGGGCTCTGTTGTAACGTCTGCAGAAGTTGGTCAGAGGTTTATGTACACTCATCATTGGCATGGATATTATGGTCTCATTTGGGGCTTTTGATGAGATGAACCATTCTTTCCAGAGTGTACTGTTAGTAAGTTTTGGGAAAACCAGAAATGAGGATTTAAGTTCATATTTATAGTTTTTTCTCTAGGATTGAAAAGATTAATCAGATAAATCAATTATGGAAATAATCATCTACTAATTTAGTTTTGGGTTGGTGAAGTTATTGAATAACAGATAACAGACATGTTATCTATTGATATTGATCACTTGTCTATCACAATATGCATTATTGATTTTTTTGTTGCTCAGTCCTAGTTGACAGTGTAAAATCTCCCTGCTTAAAATGTCCAGTAGGTGTCCCTCCAGGGTCTGTCCTTGGGTCACTCTTAGTTTCCCCAAACATTAACACATTGCCAAATCCTTCTTCATACTTTGATGTACGCTGATGACGCTGTTATTTAAAAAATGCAGGGGAAGCATCTCAAAACTTTTATTTTACTCTTGCAGACTTTTAGCGTCGGCTATTTAAACCATGTTTTCAGCTAAGCATTAATAAAACTATCATAATGTTTATTTAAAAAAATGGTAAAACATAAGACACCAAATTTTTTCTAAATGGTAAAGAACTAGAATACACCAATAACATCACAAGCTTGGTCAAACATGTAAAAACAACTTAGATGTTCAGTCAGTGCAGTTAGGAGAAAAACAAACAATGGAAAATAAATAATAAAGAAACTGACAAAATCAATAATTTGACCACCTTAGTCACGCCAGCAAAAATTAAACTGCAACGAACATTTCAAATGGTTCAGAAAGAGCAACTAGGAATTCTAAATATAATGTAAAATAAATAATGGCGTCACTCAGAGCACAAAGATCCTTCTTGAATCTAGATATTAATCTGAGATCGATGCATCTTTATTTCTCCAAAGTTTTGCCTCAACGGTGAGTTTTGTTTGTTTTTTGTTTTTTTTGTCCTGTCCATGTCTCCACAGGAGGACGACATCATCGAGCTCGCTGCCAAGCACCTGTACATCCAGCACGGCTCCGACAGTCGCCCACAGAACGTGAAGGAGACGGTGAAGGACTGCATCAAGACCTCTCTGCTGGAGGCCAAGTCAGAACCCAAACTGGTCCAGATGATCCACACCGCTCACGCTCAGGTTGGGATCCTCATGATAAGCAATGAAACGAACAAATCCTCCAGCAGCCTCTAAATGGACACAAATCATTCCAGAGCACCTTCCTGAGTTCTGGACAAAAAGCGGACCTAGTGAAGGCGGAGGTGGTCGACTACGCCAGAGAGAAGTGGCCCATGTTCTTCTCCAGGTTCTTTGAGGTCACCAAGCAGTCGGGTAGGACAACCTTTGTCATTTGTTTTTAAAATGTGATCTTCATCAAATCTCCAGGTCTCCTTATTTCAATAGAACCACTATAAAAATAGCTTGAGAGAGTAAAATAGTAAAATGAAGTGTTACAACTCTCCAAAGGAGATTTACAGGCTGCCAGAGGTATTTGATATGTTTACTGGAGCTGCTACCCGTAGTAAACTCTCAGAATAATCTGCCATATTTGTCAGGTGAAGCCAGATAAAACTAGAAATGAAGTAAGTTATAAACATGTCCGTTTTTATGGCTTCAGCAATGTCAGTGTCTAAACGTTACACATTTTTAGTTATTTTTCTCCCTTTCCTAGTCTGTCCTGTTCAGGTGATCAGAGGTTGTACAGCTCTGACGCTGTGGCTTAGCGTTACTGCATTGTGAAAGTGGAAAATGTTACATCAGCTCACAGTAAAAGTGTTAAAAATATCTTTTGAGCTCCATGCAAATGAACTTCACTTCCTCTTTTAGTGTTGCTTGACTTCAAGTCTAGAATGAAAGTGTTTCTCTAACTGTCTGCAAGATTAATTTAGGAACTTATGATAAAAAAGAAAATGTAGGCATTGTGTGGAAATAGACACACCCAAGTCTTGTTTTTCCAATTTATGGGTCATTAATCAATTCATTTCCTTACTGATGATAGTAATATAATTTGGGTGCTGTTTAGTTTCTTTGCATGTGACAGAAGGATCTAAGGCAGTCTCACTCTTGAATGTGTTTCTGTCTCCAGGTCCCCCGTTGCCAAAGAGTAAGTTCATCGTGGCAATAAACTGGACGGGTATCACGTTCCTGGACGAGAGGGAGAAGAGGCTGCTGGAGCTGTCCTTCCCAGAAGTGACAGGAGTCAACACCGTCAGGTAGAGACGCTTCTTCCTCTGCTAGGACGATCTGAAACAGGAGCTGAATGAACTGTGAAATGGGTGTGTAGTGATGCATCCGACTCGTAATGCATGTACAACAACCAATCCAGGTTTGGCCTGTCTTTAAGTCCAAAATTATTAATTCCCAATTTAGGCTTTAATGTAATCTTTTAATTATACCAACCCGTTTCTTCTGAGTAGAAGTGATATTTTTGAGTCCTGACTTAAGTTTGGTAGAGATTCTGTTGAAGGGGCTTTGGACCTGTAGCTCCTTAGCAAAGATGAACCGTCAGAATACCAGTGGAAACATTTGAAAAGCTAGACGGAAATTATGAGAATGGCTTGGTGTGATGCCAGTAAAGTTTGTGTACGTTCTTAAAACGTTGCAAAATAGCCCTTTAGTCTTATACTGATGGGAAGCTACGAAGGTTAGCATTGTTAGCTGCTAACGGTTAGCTAGTTCCCACACTGCTTACAAGTCATACCTACATGCCCAGCTTGCCTTGAGATGAATCCATATTAGTTGATTCCGTCAACACAACAGTTGACGGAGAGAACTACTAAAGAACTACTTCCTGTTTTACTTCAAAATAAGAGTTTCACTCATAGGTAGAACATTGTCCCAAATTTAAAGCACTGAAAATTATAGCTAAGGCGTAAACGATTAATCGAGTTAGTTGTGAGTAGTTGAATTAGTTGTATTTACGATAGTGGATAGTGAAATAATTGTCAACTAATTTAGTAATTGATTAATCATTAATCGGAGTATACTGATTCAAAGAAAGGTCATTTGCTGAAGTAATAACACACTCGGAAGGAATTAGGGAAAAACTGTATAAAGATATTCATTTTGGATTTAAGAAGAAAAAGCTCTTGTCTGTAAACATGTTTTATTCAGAACTCAAGTGGCATTTTTAGCTTCACCGGGTTCAAATTCTGCAAAAAAGAAAAAAGATTCATTAAGCACCTTTGCTATCCATTTATTAAATAATCAACAGATTAGTAGCCAGTATTTTTTAGCTGCAGATGTTTTGGAGTTTTACTCTCAGATCTTGCCTCAGTCCTTGTGGTAACTCTGTCGCTTTGTTGTTGTTGCTCAGGGAGGGTAAAACCTCAGGCCTCGCTGTGTGTCTGCTGACGCTGAAAGGAGACTTCACCCTGAGCGGATCTTCTGCTGAAGACATGTCCGAGCTGATCACCATGTTCCTCAGCGGACTGACGGAGCGCTCCAAGTACGCCGTGGCGCTGAGAGAAGTCAGCAGCCAAGGTTCGAGCATTAAGACTTTATTCTCGTATTAATATGGCTGTACGCCATATTTGGACTTTTATTTTTGTATAAAAGAAAAATATATAGCCTTACCATGACATTTTGTTGTAGAGTTGACCTGATTTCAAAGTCCAAAAAAACTGAAGTTGTAATACAAGATGGCCACCTCTGGCCATCTTGTATTACAGAAACATCTGAAACATGTTACAGATGTTTCTGTAACATCCCCTAGTTACAGAAACCCAAATGAGAGAATTGTTGACAAAAAAAATGCAACCCCAGATTTCTCCTAATATTAAATGTTCAAAAACCCCAAAATTCAATCAATAAAATCGATTTAATGGATTATTTGCTGGGCGAAAACAGGAAAGTCTGTTTTTGACTCTCTTCCTCCTCCTCCTCCTCCTCCTCCTCAGATGACCCCACCATCCTGAGCTTTAAAAGAGGAGAGCTGCTGATTCTCATCAAGGATGAGGAATTTTCCAAGCAGCGCGGCTGGATCAAATGTCAAAGCAGCAGCACCAAAAAGATCGGCGCCGTCTCCACAGAGGCCATCTTTATCCTGCCGACGCTCAGCAAACCCAGCAACGAAGTCTTGGTACCAAACCTTCACCTGAGCTTCTGTTGTTCTTTTTCTGTCGTCCGTCAGCCCGGATGATTCCTAAAACAACTTTTTCTCGTTTTCCCAAAGAACCTCCTCAACCTGTCGCCAAACCAAAGGAAGAACCTAGTGGAGGCGAACCGGAAAGACATGGGCACCGTGGAGAGAGTAGCTCCTGCCTCGCTGAAGGACTTCTCCATACAGTACTTCAGGTTGGACGCTGTCTTTATCTTCACAGCTCTCCACAGATTTCTCCATAAAACCTTGTTTTTTTTTTTTATTCCTTTTTGTTTCGTCTTGCAGGCAGCCCACCAAGGATTTGAACCGCCAGGTGATTTCCAGGAACGCAGCGCCGGAGAAGCTGTGGGCTCATTCCAGAGAGCCCATCAGACAGCCTCTCCTCAAGAACCTGCTGGGCAACCCGGAGCTCAGCCACAAGGCCTGCCTGGCCTTCACTGATATCCTCCCTGCACAGCTGCAGTAACACTTCTGTTTGTGTGTTTTAAAGAGGGTCACTGTCATTGTACACTGAGGTTTTTGAGCTTCCCCTCGTGTTTTAACATCCTTTCCTCATCAGTACCTCATCAGTACTTCATTTCCTCATGGAGATGTTGACTTGGATCTTTTATGTATTTTTGAGGTAACGTCATTCAGTGAAGTTCTTCACAGTAGGTACTGTATCCAAACATTTTAGTCAAATAACAGCATCAATACTTCATAGTAAAATTACTCAAGGTTCGTAGTAAAAATCCTCCTAAAAGCACTTTGTTTTTCCAAAAAGTTACTCCAGTAAATGTAACTAATAGCTACTACCGAACTCTGTCATAAAGCATAACTCACATCATTCATCAGAGTTTTAGTCTGACTCCTCTGCTGTATGTTGATCTGAAAACATCAGATCAACTTTCTACCATCAAATCATTGAACTGTCCTCAGGTCGTGATGCTTCTTGTTGTCTGACCTTGACCTGTGGCTCACCCATCCTGAAGTACATGGGAGATTATCCCACTAGGCAGATGCAGAGCCCCCTGGAGCTCACTGACCAGATCTTCAGCCCCCCCACTAAACACGAGGCGCTGCGGGACGAGATCTACTGCCAGATTATGAAGCAGATGACCAGCAACAACAACAGGTTGGTCTTTGCTTTTTCCACCTGTTTTCTTGGCGTTCAAACAGTCACATCTCTCTTTGACAGGTTGTTTTTCTTTTATTGGTTAGCATGTTTTTAAAATAAAATATTTCACTTTTTTGTTATTAATATGAAAGGATTTGTTCATACATTGATATTTTTCACATTTTGTCAAGTTACCAACACACACCTCTGTGTGTTTTCTCAAGGATTTTGCAAGAGAAACCAAACGATTGCATTGTTTTCAAGTAATATAATCGTAATTCAAGAAGACATTCCCAAAGATTAATAAACTTAAATTCTAAAGAACATTTAACACTGAAACCTGGAGACATTTTCATCCATCCATCCATCCATCCATTTTCTTGCACCCTTGTCCCTTAGTGGGGTCGGGAGTTGCTGGTGCCTATCTCCAGCTGGCGTTCCGGGCGGTAGGCGGGGTTCACCCTGGACAGGTCGCCAGTCTGTCGCAGGGCAACTTGGAGACATTTTAAATATCCAAAATAAATAAAGAAAACAACAGAAACAACAAATAAAATGAATCATGTAGTCAAAGCACTGGATTGAAGACTTTTATCATCCAGTTTTTGGTAGAAAGAGAGAACAATTATAAATCATACAAATTGAAATTATTAAGTTTGTTTTAATTTATCATGCGATTGTCTGATTTATTGTTTACTGTGTCGAGAAAAGACAAATGAAAGAAATACTGAATCAGTTAAGGTAGACCAAGCAGACACAGCAAACATGTTGTGAAGCTGCTTTGGTAACAAGAGACCAAAGTTACTTGAAAAAGGCTGTACATATATGAAGTGGTAGTGGCAGCATCATGATGTCAGGTTAAGGTGCTTTCGTCTGTGTTCTTGTCAAACACTTTTTGTCAAAACATACAGCCAGAGCTGCAATGAAATCCTCAAGAATGTTCCAAGTTTACGTGACAGAATGGCCTAGTTAAAGTTGAGACTGTTGCGGGTTGAAGGTGTGCGCACGTCGCTGCAGGACGCCGTGCGGTTCGGACACGAAGACGGACGCTCTCTACTCGGGTCTCCTCTGTGCCT
Source organism: Micropoecilia bifurca (assembly GCA_903067075.1). Taxonomy (NCBI): domain Eukaryota; kingdom Metazoa; phylum Chordata; class Actinopteri; order Cyprinodontiformes; family Poeciliidae; genus Micropoecilia; species Micropoecilia bifurca. Next base: position 9,076 of record CAEGAF010185191.1, read on the forward strand.
GCAGGTTCAGCATAGAGCTGGGCTGGCAGCTGCTGTGGCTCTGCTGCGGCCTGTTCCCGCCCAGCCAGGCCCTCCTCAGACACGCCCAGAAGTTTGTGGAGTCTCGGCGCAGAGAGCAGCTGGCCGCTGACTGTCTGCAGCGGCTGCAGAGCTCGCTCAGGTCTGTCCTGCACCACCAACACACAAACTGTTGGCCCTGCATCTCATCAGCTTCTGCACCAGCTTTCCTGGCTGCGAGGAGGAAAAAGTCGAACTGTGATGTCTTGTTTTTTGTGATTTTTTTTCTTATACTTTTGTCTTTCTTTGACAAACAAAAACACATGCAGTGTGATGCAGAACCTGTTGCACCATTGAAGGGGCTGTGAACACAAATGCCTTGCATCAACATTGCACTACGGTGACCAACCGAATGCAGCATTTGCATGGCCTCTGCTATAAATACGCCTTATTTACAGTCTGCATGACGACGACAGGCAGGATTATAACAATACAGCTTTTAATCAACAAGCAGAAATTACAGCAGTGGCAGAATCATGTCTTTGATTTAAGAAAAAACACTAAAATAAAGCAAAGTAAACTCTGTTTCATACATATGTTTGGTGGCAACTTAATTCTGCTACATAAATAAGCATTTTGATATATTATAATTACTTTGAAGGATAGCAGGAACTTCATCTTGAGATTAAAGATATGTGGTATTAGTCCCTCCAGGATGTTACCATTTATTAATGTTTTTCTGATTGTTGCTGCCTAAAATTTCAGATTTTTCAATAAATTGCCGTCAAAGTTTCACATTTTTTAAGCTTTATAACAGTCTTGGGGGCGGGAGGGAATAAATTGCTTCACATAATATTTGACAATAAAAAGACAAAACTTTAACATAGTTGATATTTAAAGTGCAAATTACATTTTCAACATTTACAAGAAGGGTTCTTCTTGTAATGACACCCTTAGAACAAATAAAGCCGTGTCTTGAGGAGTTATTAAAATGCAAAAGGATTTCATATCACAAAAATTATTTTTGTAACAAAAAAAGGTCAAGTTACTGTTTAGTGTCACACATGCTGTCATCATCCAGGTTTGACTTTCAAGAGGCTGTGAAACAGGAAGTGAAATTATAAGGGAGCTGAGAGGATTGGTTGAAATTCAGCCGAATTGCAGTGATTGGTCAGAAGAGAAGGAAATACAGAAAAGGTTAAGGTGATTGGTCAGATTTGTGGGAACGCTACAATGACTGATAGAAAATTGTAAGTCTGCGCAAAATTCGGGAATTGATGTGTGAATTTCTGTTAAAATCGCAACATTGTGAAGGAACTGATGAGTGAAACCAGGCCATCAGATAAACTCAAATCAGTGCAAAAGTACATAAACAGAGCATTAACGTTTTCATGGTTGTGTTTAGGATTGACCCCAGGAAGCTCCCGCCGCACCAGGTGGAGGTGGACGCCATCCAGCAGAACAGCACCCAGATCTTCCACAAAATCTACTTCCCCAACGACACAGACGAGGTAAACAGTGGGACTCTCTCTCTCTCTCTCTCTCTCTCTCTCTCTCTCTCTCTCTCTCCCCGCCGGAGACGCATCAGAGCGAAACAAATCGGCTTTAATAAAGCATAATGTCAAATCGGACTCCTCTCCTCCCCACGTCCAGATATTTGAGGTGGCAACCAGCACCAGGATCCGGGATCTCATCCAGAACATTTCCAAAAAGCTCAAGCTGGCTTCAGCCGACGGCTTCAGCATCTTTGTGAAAACGCACGACAAGGTTCAGCCATCAGTTTCACACCTTTCACAGTCGTTTCCTGTGAACTCCTGGTTGCTATGGAGATTTGGTGATCCCAGCGCAATTTCTTTTTTTCCTGTGTTTGTTTCAAATCATTTTAATTATTGCTCTAACTGTAGGTATAGGCAAGCTTAAGCAAGGAACTAGATTTTTAAAGATCAACACTGTTCTGCCTGATTTAAATGACTTCTTTTTTCTTGACGTTTCCATTTTAAAAATTAACCTTGAAAGATCCAGACAGAGAAAAACTGGAAAAAGCAAAACCAAAGTTTAACATAGTAGAACTGAGAGCCTTGGAGATGAAAATATGAAGTTTTTTTTATTATTATTGCAAAGTTTCATGGTAATATCATTTTGTACAAGTCATGTATCTGCACATGTTCTACATAAAAATAGTTAGAAAAAGACATTTTAACTTGCCTTTTTTAAATACTACATTACAGTGAATCACAGAGATCTTGCTCAGCCAGGGTTTTTCAAGTCGTGGTAGTTTGTGACCCTGTATTGGACAGGAAATTTTCTTGCAAGCAAATTGCTTGTAAGCAAATTTCCTGTCCAATAACATTCCAAGACTGAACATTAGGGTTTAATCTTTGAGTTTCTATCACAAACCAAAAGAACGATCTACATTTGTCCATTATTTTTGACCCTGAGAGTTACAAGATAAAAAGATGGCCTCTGTGTTTCTTTGGAAATCCTCGTAGCTCTTTTCCACTGAAAAGTTTTCCAGTGTCTGACCATTCGCACGATGTTTGTCCGACACCAAAAAAGCAAAACCAGATCTGAGGACAGAATGTCATCATTTTGTTCTTCTAGCACTGGAAGAGAGAATATTTCTCCTTCGTCTATAGCAGATCCCTCAGACGTGGAGCATGATGTTTTGTAGATTAGATTTTTCTCTATAATGAACATTCATGTTCTCTGATGAGCCAAAACCCCGTCTAACCATCTCTGTCTAATCTCAGGTTCTCAGCCTGAATGACACAGACTACTTCTTTGACAGTCTGAGACAAATAACCGACTGGTCCAAACAAGCCAAGAGGATTAAAGACGGTAACCACACAGCATGCAGAGAGTGAAGGTTTGGATGGTCAGCGATATTTGTCTGCAGACTTATCTCTCCCTCTTTCTCCGTCTGTGCGCTGCAGGTGGACCAGTCAACATTTCCTACCACGTGTTCTTCATGAGGAAGTTGTGGTTCAATGTAACCCCTGGCAGAGACACAAAAGCTGACCTTATCTTCCATTTCCCTCAGGTGTGTTTCAGTGAGCAGCTCCGCTTTCCCAGCTTCATTCAACTCGTTTTTACACCCTGCGGAAAAGCTTCTCTCCTCGTCCACTTTGAATATAATCGGGCCTCACACACAAATGAGGATGTCAGCTGGGAAGGCGGCGTGGAAAAACATTGACAAATATTCTCAATCAGAGGCTGTTATTTATTTACTGACCTGGGGAAGTGGGTTCAAAGGTCAAACCTGAAGAAATGCAACAGTTTGAGCACTGAGCAGGAGTCACTCACTATTTCAGTGTTTTCCTTTTTCTGACCTGCTCTTTTTCCAGACGGAAGAGATGTGACAATGATGTGACAATGTCTCACTAAATCTCACGAGACTAAATTATTAGTTTATTAGCTGATTATAGATTTGACTTCACCTGGCTTGACCTTGGAGGAAAGTTTTGGTAAAGAAATGATGAATTCACAAGACAAGGGTTTTCAAGGTCCAACATGTTGTAATGCCAGAAGACGGGTTGACCTCCAGGTGGGTCAGTCAGTGGGCAGGTTCCTGGAACTAGCTTTGACTTCTGTTTGAGGCGGTTTCTGTACATCCCATCTCGAGTTGTTGAAACTTGAACACAGTTGGGTATCCAACTGGAAAATGTTCCCCCAATAAATATCAAAATTGATCCAACTTGAAATCTCAATCTGCTTAAAAGTTGTGTTTGAGGTCAAACATCCAGCCAGGATCTTGTTTTTTCCTAGCTGGTTTTTAATCCTAATGTTACTGGGGGTGTATGAATAGTTTTGACCCAGTGTGGGTCACAGACGATCTGCGATGAATTTGAATGTGAGGTCAAAATGAACGAAGGTTTGTTGCATGTAAATTACCGCAACAAACCACAACTGCTTCTCTGTTTTCCAGGAGTTGCCAAAGTACCTGAGAGGTTATCATGTTTGTACCAAGGAGGAAATGGTCAACATTGCTGCTCTGCTCTTCAGGGTAAAGGTCAATGGTGACAAAAGCCAGATCCCCACGATTCCCAAGGTGTTGAAGGAGCTGGTTCCCACCGACCAGCTGAAGGCCATGTCTGAAAACGAGTGGAAAAAGGTAGAAGGACCAGGCCGGCTGTGGGGGGATGAGGGGCTAGATAGACTTAAGGATGCAAAGGAGTTCAGACGTCGGCAGAGAGGAATATGAGGCCTGCTGAATCTTCTCTTATCTGTTGTTTTTGGTGCAAAACTAGAAACCTCAATGGAAAATGTTTATTGGTGTTATTTTGGTACACAATATCATAACTTCTATCTTTGATATCTATATCCCTATAACCTTTGTGATTGTTTGTGATTGTCCCATTACATTCACAAACAGCAACCTTTAAAACCTTTCAAAACTAAGGAGCCATTTTGCTTTGAGGCCAGACTAAAAAATAATAATGTAGAATCACAAATATCACAGGAATTTAAAAAAAAGACATCTTATGCATTATGTAAATTAGTTGTAATTTAGTTGTAATTTATAAAGAGCCACAATTTTTATCTCCATTTTTAGGATTTAAAATAAAGATGAATATATATTTTTGGAGAAACAGAGACTAGATAGGTATTATGTTCCCTGTGGGATTGAAAATAATGTAGAATAAGAAAAAAAAATCAATTTCTTAGTGAAAATTGTATGCAATGATTTCAGAAAATAAATGAAAAACTGTTAAAAACTGTTTTTCAGTTTTTAACAAAGTTTTAAAAACTGGCAAATGTTGTTACAATATTTAAAACATTTGTTGATTTGTTTTAGTTTTTAGCTAAAGCTACAGGGAGTCATTGTGGACAAATTCAAGCAGGACAACAACCTCTAACTGAGTGGTTTAGTCATGTTTTAGAATGGCCCAGTCAAAGTCCAGACTTAAAACCAGTTGAGAATCTACTGCTCTGTGTCTGATCTGACTGAGCTGTAGCGGCAAAAAAAATGGACAAAAAGATTCAAAGAGGTTAAAATCTAGCAGACACTTAAACCCAATGTTTTTGACCAATTTTGAGAAAAAAACTTATGTAAAATCAGAACAAATATGAGGATTTGTTGAGTTTTGTGAATTTTGTGGAATTTTGAAAAACTGGAGGGACTTATTGATGTAGTTTGGAGACCAGAAGGCCATATAAAGAGCTGCTGGGGACCAGATTTGGCCCCCAGGCCTTGAGTTTGACACACGTGATCTGGTGGGTTTGAACCGCTCTAATACTTAGTTTTTAAGCAAATTAAATACTGTAAATAATGCGCTTAGTGGAGAAATATGAATTGTGACTTTATAAGCAGTTCATTAATAAGAGCTTGATACTGGTGGGCGGATGTTTGCAAAAAAAGTCTCTCCTTGAATAAGGAGAGGATTATAAAGGGTCTCTGTGGGAAAGCAGAATAAGACATACAACATTCTTTTGTTAGATTTTGGCTCATGGTGACATTTCTCTATAATGAGACTTTGCTCTGCTGATCATATATAAACAATATGTCCATTATGGAGGAGGAAAACGCCCACGGCTCGGCCAGAACTCACCCTGCAGCCTGTGGGGGTGGAGAGGGACTCATTAACCTCATTAAAAACGGGGCAATTTCTTTTCTTCCATTTTCTGTCTCTTTTTTTTATGCTGCTCCATGTTTGCATTTCTTCCACTTGCAGAACATCACCACCTTCTTTAACAAACAGGGCAGCATGGCCGTCGAGGAAGCAAAAGTAGCCTTCCTGAAGGCGGTGTGTCGCTGGCCGACGTTCGGCTGCGCGTTCTTTGAAGTGAAGGTTGGTTCTGCTGACTCTGTCTCTCATCTGCTCAAACGAGTTGATTGGTCAGTGGCTTCTGCATCCTCTCTCACTGCTGTGCTCTTGCAGCAGAAAGCAAACAGCTGCCGAAGCCGTAGAAACTAGATCAGGCTAAATTTTTCTGTCTTTATTGTTTTTCTTTCCTTTTTTTACAGCAAACATCAGAGCAAGATTTTCCAGATATTGTGCGAATCGCCATCAGCAAAATTGGACTCACAATCCTGCACCCGAAAACTAAGGTTACAAAAGGGCAAAATTTGTAATTAGAAATGTTTAATGTTTTCTGCGCAGCTTCAATTACTGATGTTTTATTTTAACTTTACAAGGAGGTTCTGGCAAATCACCCATACAACAAAATAGCTAATTGGTGCAGTGGAAGCACCTACTTTCACATGACCGTCGGCAGCTTGGTGAAGGGCAACAAATTCCTCTGTGAGACGTCGCTGGTAGGTTGTTTTGGTTTGGTTTTTTTTTTTTAACAAAGTTTGTTTTTATATTCTTTGCATTCATTTTTTTTCTTTTTCCATGAACAGGGCTACAAGATGGATGACCTGATAACCTCCTACGTCAGCATGTACCTGAGAGAGAGAACCAGAGGCCAGCGCTACAACATGTGAACCTGTGAAGTCAGCTCTGCAGCTCCAGGATCTATTACCCAAGATTTCAGTGTCGTTTGGTGGAAAAAGTCACAGATTTATTGCGTAAAAATAAAAATGTTTCTCTGTTTTGATTTGAAGAAAGGTTGTGTTTGCGTCACTCACCCAAAGATGAAGAGCACTGGTTCCTTTTCATGTTTACTAGAACTAAGCATGTTTTGATCAGGATTCCTTTTTTTTCTGTCCTTGAATTATTTAGGATTAGACATCGAGACTCAGTCTGATATTTGATTGAAATCTGTATTGTGTAGACTGTATGCAGTAAAATATTGCACTGAATTTAATCAGTATTATGTGATTTGTATTAGTACTGTAATCTTGTGCTTCTTTCCCAATTTACACATAATCATACTGCGCTTGTTCCTGTCTGACTTGATCAGCAGCCATAGATAAACACACAGCACAACCTCACAGTCCTGCTCCAATGTGGCTTTATTATTTGTTTCTAAAGTCATTTAATTTAACTTTGAAAACACATACAGGTAAAGTTCTCAATAAACTCACGTTTTCTCTTGTTTATGATGTTTTCATGCTTCAGTGCTAGGCTAATATTAGCACGTTTAGCCTGTGTTTTGATAGGACTTGTTGATAATGTGACCTGCAACATATTTCTTTGCAGGTCCAGTTAAGTGGCAGAACAAACATGACTGTATGTCTCAGTGGTGATACAGTGGTTTACACTGACCTGTAAACAGGAAACTGGCAGGAATCAGGCTTTGAGTTTCACCAGGGAACCAAGAGCTGATGTCTAGGATCCAATCAAGACAATGAACCATTGAGTTGATGTTTCTTAAATCAACCAATCTGCCTTTCTGTTCAGAACCAAAACAACACAGGAAAATGTCCCTTTGACAGCATTTCACAGTGTTTCCAAAACAAATCCAAATATCTGGGTCTTGATGGGACTCAGACATAGTTTACTCTAAACTTTTGGACTCGGTTTGTTGGGTTCTGGATTGCACAGCGTGTGGAGCCCGAGCTCCACAGCCAGCCACCATTTCATATCATTTCCCAATGATCCAGGGAATCTGAATAGCTGTATGATTTCATTCAAGCCATAAATGGATTTGAAGAGATTCTCTAAGATCAATCATACTTGTGTATGTTCTGATTAAAGTGCAAATGACAGAGAAACAACTTACCTTTCCAGAAAAAGACTTAGCGTTCATGAGAGGGGAAACAGATGAAGGGGGAATGAGCCACTTCTGAGGATGATTCCTTCTGCCTCTGATTGGGTGTTTCTAGTTAGCACTGGTAGAAGGCAGAGGAACTCCATTTTTTTCCTTCAGATTATCTGTCTATGCTGTCACAACATAGTAAACTTAAATGTTTTCTTTTAAATATACGCTACATACCCCTGCATTAATGAAAACTATCTTTGTAAAGACTCCTGAACCACTAGGCTGTTTTAGTCATATTCACTTCCTTTTACCGGAGCTTTGTGTCACTTCCTTTAAACCCAGATGTCTGAACATTCTTGTGCTCCTGTGTTACACACACACACACACACACACACACATCATGGGGCCCCACAGCTTGACACAATACTACACACACGTCTTGTGGTATTAAAAACTCTGCGGGATGCCCTTCACAGTAGCTTTCTTCACTAATCAGTCCAAGTAGTAAATCTCAGAATGGGCGTTTCCATGAGAAAATGTTAACGTCAGTTCTCCTTTTTTTCTTACTTTGATAAATTTGTCAAAAAAGCCTGACGTTCAATCTGGTGATGTTGATTTAACTTGGACTGATTCAGTTTTCCTTCCGGGTGAGGGTATCATTTGGCAGTTTTGAGGGGATATTTGCATCTTTTGACAAATTTTATTAGAAAAACAAAATTCTAGATGTATGAATTCTGTTAGAAGTTCTTGCATTCGGATCAGTTTCTGAAATCTATGATGGTGTATTAGGGTCATTGTAAATAGAAAAAGTACATTTCCACCAAAAAAAGAAAATATTTGAGATTCTCAGAAATTTTCTAGAAAGCACTTCAAAATTTTCTGAGCTCCCAAGGGTGAAAACTTTAGATTTTTGGATCTCAAAGTTTCCAAATTTTCTTTCTAGAATTTTTTAAAGTTTAATCTCAAAACATCTGTTTTTTGGCAGGTTTTTCTCCTTTTTTATTTCTACAATAGCTCTGATGTAGCAATATAAGCAGTAGATGGGTGTTATAGTGAAAAATAAATCATTTCTTCATTGTCACTGAACCATCAGAGGAACCATTTCTGCCTGAACCTCTTTCGACGGCACGAAGAATGATGCTCTTGATATTAGCCAATCCACAAAGAAATGTTTTTGCTGCGCGGTTACCAAACGGAGAAAAAAGACGGGCCAAACAAAGGTGGAGGAGGGGGGCAACCACCCCAATTAGATGTTGGCAGCAGATTAACGGGGTAGCGATGTCAAAGCCCGTCTCCAGACCTCTGCAGATAGTGGCTGCATTCAAGTCGGCAGAATAGCATTTGCATGCGGATAATACAGAAGAGAATAAGGGCCCATGTCTGCAGCACACAGCTGTGGAGTCCACATATGAAAGAAATATTATCCCCACTCAGCCAGACGGGCTTTTCTCCACATCTGTCCGTCGACTGTGTGACTGATTATTTTGGGCATTCCGATTCGAGATGCCCCCAGGAGGCAACAGGGCAACAAGGGCCTCTGTTTGCCCCTGGAACACTGCAGAAACACAAGGTCTCACCAAGGATTTGATACATTTGAAATCAGACAAAAAAATAACTTCAAGTAACCTTTCAGCTACAAATAGGGACTCAATTTGAGTAAATAAATCCTCAATACTGATTTTTTTTTTTTACAGTACTAGAACCACTGGCAAATTAATTCACTTATGAAAGAATGTGAAACTGAAATAATCTGAGTGGATCGAGCACATTTTCATCAGTTATTTACTTAAAACAAGCTCCTGTATCTTATTGAAAAGTTACTTGTAAGTTACTTAGTGTTATTTCAAGTTTTCTAAGGTATTTGCACTATAAACTGGGCCATAAGTAGAAATATCTTGTGTTTTTCAGTGAACACCCACCCGTTCCTGTGCTGGTTTTGTTTCTCTCCTCACCCCTCGATGCCCTGTGGAGCAGGAGGCCGTCCACAAAAGATCATCTCTGAGACTCAGTCATAAACTCCACAATTAACAACTCCAAATCTTCTCTTCTTCAGCAGTGTGTTTGTGCGTGTGCATGTGTGTGTGTGTGTGTGTGTGTGTGTGTGTGTGTGTGTGTGTGTGTGTGTGTGTGTGTGTGTGTGTGTGTGTGTGTNTGTGTTTGTGTGTGTGTGTGTGTGTGTGTGTGTGTGTGTGTGTGTGTGTGTGTGTGTGTGTGTGTGTGTGTGTGTGGAGTTCATGTTTAAAGCTATGGCTGCAGCACCAGCCCTGGTTACCATGGCGTCCTACCCAACTGAGGCATGCCATTCTCCTCCCCCCTCCCCTGCCCGACCCCCCGTTGCCAAACTGCGGCTCTTATTCTGACTCGAGCTATTGTGAAGCGCACAAGTGGCTCTCAGAGGAGAAGGGGATGCGGAGAGAAAGGGTGGGGTCAGGGTTCAGGCGAAAGGCTCCCCATCGGGGCTCCTTTTCTGTTATCAAATTTGTTGTGAGACAAAAAGAGCTACAGTTTCATTCCTTGGGTCGTCTTGAGGGAGAGAGGAGAGGGGTCATAGGACGGCATTCCTCGTGTCAGAGCATCAGTTCTTCCACGGAGCGTCACATGAACTCCTGGTCTTCAGTCAGGGCTCCCTGCTCCAGCACTGACCGCCGCACACTCAGGATATCAACCGGTAAGTCTGCTCAGCTTCTGATTTTATCACATCTGCTTCCACAATAACTAGGTGCATCTGTATTTTCTCAGTTGAATAACTGAAAACTTTTTTTCAAGTCTTTAAAAGTTTTTTTTAATGTTCTGTTTCCGATTAATCAGTTATTTGTGTGGGACATTTCTGCATAAAGGTAGTTCAGAGAGTCATGAAAACATCAAAACACAAACAAGTGTGAAACTAGTAACGTCAAAATATGTGGAACAATGTTCCAGTTATTAAATCTGAACAAGAGGGATTTTATCCTTGATTTAAAGGAACTCAGTGTTTCTGCTGTTTTGCAGTTTTCTGGAAGTTTGTTCCAGATTTGATGTGAATAGAACCTGAATTCTGCTTCTCCGTGTTTGGCTCTTTATGACTGTAATGTACTGGGTTCAAAGTGAGATCTACACTTTCTGTTAGAAATTAAAAACTTTCTTCTCTATGGACAGGGAAGAAAAGTAAGATTTCCAAAGAAAAATGACCAAATCACTCGTTATGTTACATTTACTATCAGAATCAATCAACTTGTCAAACCTGTGGTCAGGTCTTCCAGCCTGTATCCCACAGTTCCCTCATAATCTTTGTTTTGTTTTTTTTCTCAGAAACATCAGTTTAGTTTCTGTTGGGTTTCTGTAGCCTAGTCGCTCCTTTTCTGCATCTTACTGTGATTCCTTACATGTGAAAAATAGGCTGAGGAAAAGCAGACGTATCATGATGCTTGAGCCACTGTGCCTCACAATATACTCGAGTTAGAAATTAGTTTTTGAGGATCATTTGAGAAATGGTCAGTGTCCCTGGTATCCAGATGAAATAAAAATGTTTTCTGCAGTTTGTGAAGCGTTGCTCCATTTCTCTGTTTGCAGGTTGTTGAGACAAACCAACTTCTCCTGCTTATTGTTGTTGTTGTTGTTGTTTTTATTTTTCGACTCCAGCTTCGCTGCACATGTATTTTCTCCACATCTTTTAAGTTTTGGTTTCTATTTTGAATTGCTTGAGGTTATGTTCACCGAGCAGCTGATGGTTCTCTTACACTCACTGAAGGACCGCACCAATAAATGATTCAATTACACAGATTCACATCACAAATGATGGTTTTCATAACTCTACCTCAACTACTAGAACTCTACTTCTCTTGTAGGCATAGAAGACAGTTAGCGATGTTAATCCGCCTTGTATTTGAATAAAACTGTATTTGTCAGATTAATCTTTTTACTCTACAGTATTCCAGTCAAAGTGTCAGATTACACATACTACGGATTAGTCGACTGGAGACCAAGATGCTCGGTCAGCTCTCCTTGTGAGAGCGTCTGCACAGATCAGCTTAACTTGATCGCTATGGTGAAAGCGAATTTCTGGTTTTGTTCTCTTCAGGATTATCTCTCAGAGATGCATGTATTCAGGCTTTTCTGCTCCACTGTTCCACGTCCGGATTGTTTCCCACCTCCAACTCCTCCACCGCCGGGGCTGCAGTTCTTTTCTTTAAGGAGGGATGAAAGCACAGAGTCTGAGTCTTGGCTGAGCTTTGCCTCTTTGAAAGCCACACTGCTACATCTGGTTGGCGCCTAATGGACCAAAAGTGAGGAACGGCGTATTAGGGCCAGTTAGGATAGAAAACAAAAGGAGCAAGTTGCTGCCAAAAGAGTAAGAAGATTTGAGATCAGTCTCAGAAATTTTCTGGAAACATTAAACCCAAAAATTTTGTTTTTTGGCAAAAATGATCACCTGTTTTTTCCTTATCTACAATGACTCATATGCCATTGCAAAAACAAGACCCTTATTTCCTTTTTGTTGATGGGCTCATTAGTTACACATGTTCTAGTATTGCTGTTGGATTCTGTATAAATGCTACAGAAACAGCATCAGACTGATTAAAATCAGACTTTTTGTGACCTGCCGATGAAAGCTGAGCTGGTGTCCAGCTACAACAACAGAAGAAAAGAGGAATGGACAGTGGCGATTTCCCAACGATGGTGTGTGTGGGTGTTCCTTTCTTTTATTTTTTTAGGTGTGTCTACACATGAGAACACAATGTTCAGTCCCACAAAGAATGTTTGAAGATGTTTCGGTGAATTTCAAGTTACCTTTAGTAAGTTACAGCGGTTGGTACAGCACTTTGTTTTTAATGGAGCAACTAGAACATTGTTTCATACTGGCAGCCCCTCCGAAAAGTCAAAAGGTGTCAAAAGGTGTGTTGATTGTAAAAAGTAATGCATATTCTGTCTGTTAATATGTTTATTTGGCATAGACCTAAAATAACATATGAATGGAAACATTATAAAACTATTAGTTACACGTGTTATATGTTTTTCAGCTCTTATGGTGATGATATGTGGATTTCAATGGTGCAATGAATGGGATGTTCTTTTGGAGGAATTAAATCTCATAAAACCATCAGTAAAGCTTCACGGTAGAAATATTGATGTTGATGAGATTTTCTCCAAAATATAACATTTTTCAACCTTTATAGCTCCACTGTTGAAAATGAGGAGCTAACATTCACAAATAACATTGAAATAAATTCCAGTACAACATTCGGTTTGAGGTGATTCCTCTGGAATCTGTTGCAGGAAACCTTCAGAAGATGTGGCTTTAACTTAACTGAGCTATGTAGTTTCTCCTACGAGTCTGAAATTTCTCATATTGAGGTAATCAAACAAAATTTCAGATCTACCATTATAATACTTGCTGGCCTCAGGTTTACTATCAGCTTCTGACTGAGAAACCAGTAACCTGCTCCCAGTGTCAGAATCTCACTGAAAAAGAAACTGCATTAAGTTTTCTATCACTTTAATATGTCTGTTATAACAGATATATTTTTCATATAAAATAAGTTAATAGAGTTTCATTTACAACTTTTATATCTTTGTTGATGTAGTAGATTTCAGCGGATCTTGGTCTCAAAAAATTTGGGCACCCCTGCTCTACAGCCTCCTAAAAATGATACAAATTTGGCCAATATACACAGATGATTGATGCAGATAGACTTTATTTTTTAATTAGTGCAAAATTATTACCAAGAAATGAAAAACTTGCATTGAAAATGCCAATATCTACCTGTGACATATCCTGGTTGAAATCCTGGACAAGCCCCCAATTTATCACAGTCCATCACATTGGCTATGACAAAATAAGCCCACTTTGAGTCAATCTCTGCGGTAGGTGAGAAATTGAAAGCCGCCAGGACGCTGAGACCAGCATATCCTCCTCTGACGCCATATAAAAACATTAGTAACTTTATTAAAGAACAACAGAAAAAACCACAACGTGTTCAAATGAATGACCCAACAAAAATAATAATCTCAATTGTTTCAACAAGGTGTTGCGCAATTCTGTCCGTTTCGGTTCCATTACCAAAATAACTAGCAGAGAGGAGTTTAAAATTAAATAAAGAACCGCCGCTGTGTTCATGAGGGGCTTATTGATAAACGCAAAATAAATATCAAACCTGAAAACCTAATATCGTAACAGACTGAATGTTATGTTTTTAACGCAATCTTTGCTCCGCTTGCGAAGCGCAGGCGGTTGCCACGGCAACTAGTGTGCTTAAATGACAGAGAGACGAAGAATAAAAAGGTTAGAGTGGTTTTGAGTTGATCACCTGTTCGGTTGTTTTGTTTATCTTTGCTGTGGCGCTTTACAGTTGCTGGACGTTCAATAAACGACAACTTGGACTAATTATCTCGTTCTTATACGTCATTTACAACAAATATCAAACACGGTACCTACATGTCATTACGTATTTAACAAACAAATGGCTTCTACCGCGACAATTATGTGAAATTAAATTTATTGTCTAATATTTTTTTTAAAAATAGTTTGGTGCTCTGGAATCTTGCTATGAGCTCAGTCTGAGAGGCTTTTCCTCTATAAAACTATTTATTTTTTTGCCTCTTATTTAGTAGAAATATTGATGTTGATGAAACTTAATGATAACCCTTTTTAACCTTAAATCTCCACTGTTGAAGAAGAGGCTCTAACATTCACAAATAAATGACATTGAAATAAAATCCCAGTCCAACATCTGGTTTCAGGTGATTCCTCTGGAATCTGTTGGAGGAAAAACATCCCAACTTCAGAAGATGAGCTTTAACTTAACAGAGATCTGTGGTTCCTCCTATCACTATGAGCATCAAGGTGAGGAGGAGCCAGACATGGAAAACTGGGATGACTCCATACCATGATGTTCAGGATTTAGGTCTCATGGCATCTCAAGGTGTCAACGTTGCAGCCAGTGGGCTGAAGGAAACTTGGGTCTATTTTGTAATGCAAGAGCTACCAGCTTTTATCGCTTTGCAAACAAATTAATCAACACAGAAAGTCCAAAGCAAACATTAATGACATTCATGTCAATGATGAGTGAACACCAAATTTTCACTGAATTGCACCTTTTCATGCTAATGTGGACGGTGAATAATTCCTGTACACACAAAAGAAGCTCACATGTGAGCATTTGAACAGAGGAACGTTTGAAACTTCAGGTTTTATGCAAACAAAAATTTTGTTTCTGTATAAAAAAAGTCCTTTTACATAAAACAGAAATCCATTCAAAGATAAGGTTTCTGTTCTATCCGACATGTTTTGGTCTCAAGCAAATCAGTTATAATGTGAAGGTAAAAAATAAAAAAAAAGTGTACTACAAGCACACAAGCTCTTACTGAGAACAGATACTACACTAAATGGGGAATATCTCCAGAAGTCTGCTTCATCATTGGGTAGAACCTCAAGACCCCTGAAGGTGGCATATCTATTTAAAACAATAACTATTAATAATACACTAATATAAATTTCATAATGTCAGACAGTGATATAAAAATGATGTGCTTTTATATATAGTTTATGTAAAAACTTATTTTCAACTGTTTGTCTATCCATTCAAAATATAAAGAAACATGACAACAGTAAGTTGCACGTGTTTGACTTAATGAGATACAAATGATCAGAATGGAAACACATCCTACAATAAACTGACTGAAATTCATTGTAGCAGAGTGATATCTTGTCCAGAAAAGCCATGTTTCCTACTTACCAGGTCAAATGAATCAGTTGTTAGAAGCCAGAGCCAGTTAAGATACAAAAAGAAAAGCAAAGAGCTATTGACCTGGGCTGACTTCCTGGGCTTTGTAGAGGAACTTTAATGGTCAGAACGAAGCAATTACATCCTCTGAGGTCACTGGCACATTAACCAGGGACACTAACGTCCATTGTTACCTTGTGGGTCTGGCGCAGTTCCAAACATGCTCCCTGCCTGTTGTCTCTCCGATTGAACACAGTTGGACTAGCTTGGCTTCCTGTCACTAAGTTAGTTTGCTCCTAGAATACTAAGGTCATGTTCACATTGCAGGCCTTAATCTTCAAATCCAATGTTTTGTGATTTTATTATTTTTTTTTTGCATGGTTGTTCACATTTCCAAATATATGAGACTGTATATCTCCTGTGTGAGCTGCAAGCATGTAAAAGTGTCTCACAGTAGAAGGCAAAGTAATGTCACTTGTAACTAGCGTGCTCAGAAGTTGTGGAAGAAAAGATGGATGGAAAAGATAGATCATATCATGCGATTTTAAAGTTGTTGTCCAATCAGAGCGATTGCCATCATTAACAACTTGATCTGCATTATTTCCCACCACGGTTGATGTTTTTCCTCACACTTGCGCATATTAAGACGCAGAATAGTGATATTTGTCGAGCGTCAATGACGTATAGGTAGGATAAATGTGACTTGACCGCACAGACATAGGTCACATTTGAAAAGATTACATATCAGATTTAGGACCTCATAACCAAGATTCCACGGTTACAGTTGTTAAAATTGGATCTGTGTCATGAAAAGACACAGATACAATCAGATACAAGTTGCATATGGGCAAAAAAAATCTTATTTAGGTCATTTCAGGCTGCAGTGTGAATGTAGCCTAAGACTGAACCTTTTTTCAACTTAACCCAAATTCATGTTCTAGTGGTTTAAAAGTCAACATTCATCTCTCCTGCACATATAAAAAAAATACAAACTGCAATTTTATGTGATACTTAATGCAATTTTTCTCTTTCCTCAGGAACAAAAAATGGAGTCTGCCACGACTGCAGAAACATCTTTACTCTCAAACCAGTCATCTGAGAGCTGTGCACCAGCAGGGACAGCAATAGAGAACCAGCTGTTGGGGTGGTTCTACATGGTGGTCTTCATCCTGGCCCTCGGTGGTAACAGTCTTGCTCTCTGGATCTTCTCTCGTCAGCGTGGGGCTTTCTCCCCTACTAACATCTTCTTGGTTCATCTGGCAGTGGCAGACCTATCTTACATGGTCATCCTCCCACTCAGAGCAATTTACCACTTCACCGGCGACCACTGGCCGCTGGGTGAGGTCCTCTGCAGGATGGTGGGCTTTTTGTTCTATGTCAACATGTATGCCAGTCTGTACTTTCTGGCTTGCGTGGCAGGGGACCGCTACCTGGCTGTGGTTCACGCTGTAAGGTCAATAAAGCTTCGCAAAGGTCGCTATCCTCACATCGTCAGCTTCTTTTTGTGGGTCTTGGTCACACTCTCTATGGCACCACTGCTGGTTACCCATCAGACGGTGCAGGTGGACAACACAACAGTGTGCTTGCAGCTGTACAGAGAGAAGGCGTCCCACAAGGCATTGGTCTCTCTGGCTGTAGCCTTCACCCCGCCTTTCTTTGTCACCCTATCCTGCTACCTGCTCATCATCCACAGCCTGCACCAGGGCTGCAGGCTGCAACCTACCCTAAAACTCAAGGCCTTGCGTACCATTGGTGCCATCATTCTCATCTATATGGTCTGCTTTCTGCCCTATCATCTGAACAGAATCACCTTCATCCTTGGCTACAACAACCCAAACATATCCTGCCAAACACGAAGAGCCCTGAACATGGCCAATCGCCTCACCTCCTCCCTCACCTGCATGAACGGTGTTATGGATCCTCTGGTGTACCTGTTCGGGGCAGAGAAATTCAGAACCACATTGAAGAGGATGTTCTGTAAAGAAAAGACAAGGATGATTGAGGCCACTAGCGGAGACCTAAAGGGAACACATGAAAGCTCACTGAGTGCCAAGTCTGAGCTCTGAGTAAAAGACCCGGAAGACCGTCATAAACAGCTTTGTTCAGGCCTTAATGGATGCTATGAACCTTAGCCTGGATGAAGTGAAGCATGAACTAAAGTCCAACATCCAGGCTTCACTCTGCACCAGGTCTAATAAACCCCTTACGAAACTATTTGCGCAAAGTTTCAATGAAAAGTCGCCCTGAATTGACAGCTTGTTTAGAAGCTTGTTGATGAAAGGGCCCAAGCATCTAACATTTCAGTATCTGTTTCAGTCAAATTTGGAGGATTTGTTGGTTAATCAAAGACGTATTGTCAATGACATGCGGACAATGACTGACCAACTTCAAATAACAATGTGCATAGAGATGTCCAATTTAGAAATTTTCTGTGAATAATATAAAGTGACACAACTACAGGCCCTTTCACAAAACACTTTTGGTTGGGACTTAAGATGCTTTTTTTTTTGCCATCATTTGATTTCTGAAGGAAACAAGAGGAGATGATCAACGTGGTTCTGTCCAAACCCACAGGGGGGAGAGAGACAGAGCTGTAAAAGTCAACGTATGTAAGGAGCAGCTGGCTTGGTTTATGGCTTGGGGTTTGATATTGAGACGACAAACAATGAGATGATCCGGCTGTGGGACTTGAGGCCAAAACCTAATGGGACTCTGGCTTCTACATTGACACACGTCAGACAAGTTGCACTGAAGTAAGCTAAAAACAGATTAATGAACCTTGCACGCCTTGTGCAAGGTTCATTAATTTTACCTTTTCACAATGGAAAATGTCAGAAATATGCTCCATATTCACCTGTCTGGGTTCTACCATGGTCCAGCAAAGTCAGCTTCATTTATTGATATTAAAAACATGATTAGCTTGAATGGGGTCTGATGACTGACCAAGGGCAAAATAAATAGGGGCTTGTGGTGGATCTGTTTTATGACAGAGGCCGATGATTCTAGTGTTGAATATAATGCATTTTCCTTCTGTGAGAAAGGTTTATTATTATTATTTTAAATCTGTACCTTATTGCAACTGGAGAGT
Source organism: Micropoecilia bifurca (assembly GCA_903067075.1). NCBI lineage: Eukaryota > Metazoa > Chordata > Actinopteri > Cyprinodontiformes > Poeciliidae > Micropoecilia > Micropoecilia bifurca. Next base: position 27,448 of record CAEGAF010185191.1, read on the forward strand.
CAACATGTATTGTTAAAACTGTCATGGTAACTGATTTTTGCATGTTTTGTATGGTTTCAATCATATATCTAATGATTCCCTTCGTTTTTGTGACGAGTTTCCCCATAGTTTTACATTGGAAACCTGTGAAAAGATGTTATATTTTCTGTGACTTCATAGCCTCAACATCTTAGAGGAACAACTAGCAATATGATCACCAAAGTCAGAATTTGTCATGCAGTCACAAACATGTCTTCTTTTGTCTGTTTCTGTTTCTTTATCTCATTTCCTAGTGATGTGTGACTATTTGGAAGAAAAGAAGGAATAGCTGTTTTTACAGGACATCAGAGAACAATCGGTCGTCAACAGCCATTTTCACCACAGTAAATGTGATGAAAATGATAACTTATTTAAATATCAAAACTCTTGAAAAGGAAACCAAACCTTCCCATGAACTGTAGACTAAACAGGACCAGGCGTCATGGCCTTTGGCCTTATTAAGAAGAAATTGTGACTGTGAATTCAACTTCTAACATGTGTTTTCTGTAGGCCAAATGAAACAAACACTCATTATTGTAAGAAGTGTGGTTTGAGGTGTATTTAGCTTAGCAACCTTGAGTATTTAATCCAGACAGGAAAACACAATGAAACTGTGAGAAGCTTGGGGTATCTGACTGGATTTTGTTTTGTTTTCTTTTCTTTGTTTTTGAACAGTCAAGTGTCTAAACTTTCATTTGTGACCAAATCTTTGGAGTTTCAAACCTTTGATTTGAGTCCAGGACTGCACCAGCTGAAAAATGCAACAAATGTTGCAGTTTTGCTCCCAAATCAAACCGAGTCTACCGGAGTATCAGGTGTGAAAACACCTTTAAGATATGATTCTCTTAAGGTAACTTTAAAATCGTACAGAACATGCAAACCTTTAATTTCTCTTTGGAGGCTTCAGGCTGACACCAAAGAAACTCAAATGCCGGTTATCGTTTGGGTCGGCTCTGACACTAACCACTGATGATGTGATTAAAGTAGAGATTTCCTGATATCTGCAGGAGGCTAATATGACAAATTACTATTGTATATAAATATACTCTTCATTTTTTCTTTCAGCTTCTTAAATTTGCTATAGTCTGCATTTATGCTACAATATTACGCAACACCGTCTGACTTCATGAAACTTGCAAACTGCTGTTATGCTTGAGACAAATTTCACAAGTAGTGCTCTTTCTGATCCTCTAACTTGTAACTATTTTATTTTTATACTCTGCAATGAATTTGCTTAATTCTTCTCATAAAAACTGCAAATGACAACAGCTGACTCTGTTTTTTTTCTGTGCCCTTTTGATTTGCCTGTGAACGTTTTGGCTGCTTCTTTGCCGTTGAGTTGAGCTCTCGAGCTGCGGCGTCGAGTGAAAAGTAGACGTCCCTCTCGGCTCTGTGAAAGTGCCTGCTTGAGGGCCAGAAACCTCCCACAGGCTCAAGTGAACTTCTCTGGTGCAGTTCTGTTTTCGCGTCATGTGACCTGTGCTGTGGTTTGCGAGCAACTCATTTTCCTCCTCTTATTTCTGCAAGACTTCCTGTCCATCACATGAACGAGACATGCCGCTCTCTGCTTGCGTTTCCTGAATACATGCGCTGTGAAGAACCTGCCAGCTCTCCCGATTTACATGATTAGAAGCGTGACAGTGAGACCCAGGATAGGTCTTTGGGGCTAAAAGAGCTGAGGATGGATTCACGATTAGTTATCCAGTTAAAAGAATAACTATCTGAAGATCAAATGAAGTTTCCTAACTCTTAAATTTGAGGGTGTTTTTTCAGCATTACAAAAAGAGTTTCTTCCTACTTCCTATTTTCTCTTCTTGCAGTTCAGTTTCTGCACACAGCAGCACTTCATGAAAAGTTATTATTAATAAGTAAGTGTACAAGGCAGCCTGGGTAACTGTGTTGGTCAATCATTAGGCCATGACGAACGCTACTCCCCCCCCCCCACCCCCCCACAGTGCAAGCAAACGCCTGTATTTCCATTTTACAGCGCTGGGGATCCGGCATACGGCACCAAAAGGCCCTCCTCTCTGCAACTTCTCAAATGAGGAAGTTCAGAGCAGAGCAGAGTTAGGAGCAGCTTCCTTTTACAGCCTGAAGAGCCGCAGAATGATGAAGAGGTAGAACGGACTGTGGAAAGATGAGAACAGCCAAGCAGAAAAGCTGAGGTTCAGAACAATCAGAGGGATTTTGCTTAGGATTTTTTTAAAATCATTTTTATTTTTACAGCAGATGCAAAACACTTGAGCTCAGACCCTTGGGCTGCACAAAACAGGATGCCAAGTCACCAGCCTTGGTACCATGACAATATAACGCGATCCAAAGCTGAGGATCTGCTCTCCAAAGCAGCGAGAGATGGAAGCTTCCTCATCCGGGGCAGCGAGTCGGTCCAGGGAGCGTACGCACTCTGCGTTTTGTAAGTTATCTTTGTTTAATGGCTCTGAATGGAAGTGGAAGTTGATTTAAAGACGCCGCTCCTGATAAGGTCGTCCCAACAAGCCTTCCAGGTTCTCGGTCCGATCAGACTAAACGTTACCAAACCGTTAACACCATTTGTCTTGTGATTCCATCGCTAAAGCAACAAGGTTATAAGTTAAAATTCCCCTGCTGTTCTACACTGTTTTGCGTCACATCTCTTGCAAACACACACACACACACTCACTCTCACGTACACACACACACCGCAACATAAAACTAGTTCCCCTTTATTTGCATTCTGTACTGCCATGCAGCACCGCCCTTTGCCCTCTGCACCATCTTCTTTCACATTGTAAACCTTAAATTTAAAATGCCACCCAACCTGTTCCGGTTGCATCCTCATTGCACCAACACTCTTTTGTGTTATTATTGTTTGTTTTTTGGTAATAGTGCATCATGTTGTACGTGCCCCATCCCGATGACAGATATTTGCATTTCATTGCTGACCACAGATACCAGAACTGCGTGTACACGTACAGGATCCTGCCTAACGAGGACAAGCAGCTCTCTGTTCAGGTGGGTAGACGCTTCAAAGCGAGACACAGGTATTTTTGTCTGAAGGTTGCAGGAGTTATTTTGGTCGTTTTGATGTTTGTTAAAATCGAGGCCTGGCGTCCAGTGGTGACGGTGAAACGTCACTAGATTGCGTTTAGGTTGAAATCTACAGTTAATAATAAAAATTACAATATTCAACATTATCTTCCGTTAGCTTCCATTCAGTTCATCCATGAAGAGCCAAATCATAACAAATGTCGTCTCAAGGTGCCTTAAGCAAAAACAGAAGAAAAAAACAACAGTTCAGTTCAATCACACAAACATTCCAGTTGATCATAGCGATCAAAGTGAATTAGCTCTTCAAAGGGGCCCATCTTCCTAAACAAAATAAGTAATTTTTAATCAAAATGATTCTGATAAAGAAAATAAACAAAATCAGCTCCTCTTTTTTGCCAAAAGATGTTCTAGGAAAACCGTCACTTTTGGAAAAAAAACATGACCTAAGCCATTATTTTAGGAAAGTGACAATACGCATGTAGGCTGATAGTTTTAGAATTTCTTGTTTTTTTATTATTATTCTGAAATAACAAAAATCACTAAAGCTTAAAAAAAAACCTACCCATGCCTCCACATGAATATGTGGGAAGGTGTTACATCTCCAGATTTTAATGACTATGCTAACATCTCAAACTGAGCCATTTCCTTACAAGTAAAGCTAAAGATCATTCTTCCCATCTCTTGAGCTCTGAATGGTCAGCTGTAAAGAAAAATAATAAATTTATCATGATCACCTCCGGAGGTTATCCTAAGATAACCTTTTGGAATCAGAGAGCTCTACAGAGGCCTGTTGCCGCCAGTGCAGAGCTTGCTCAACATTGGCAGCAGGTGGTTGGGAGTGAGAAAAGGAGACAACAGCAAAAACATGCAGAGTATAATTACACCAATAAATCGTCCTTCTCATTGTTTGGGAAGTTTGGAAAATTGTTTGAAGGGGCAAGAAAATATGAAAGCTTTGAGACCTGTGATGTGCCGAAATGGAAGCATTATAGTTGAAGGGAGTGGATTTCTTTTCTCCATACTGCCAAAAATACTTTTACAAGATTAAGAAACAAAATAAAGCAACTTTCAAGAAAATTAACATAGTCAAATCAGGTGGCTTGGTACAAACTAATTATAATCAGTTCCAAGGACTAACAACTCAAGAATCAGTCAGGATTTATCCCACAGGTTGATTTCCACCATGTCAACATGAACAGTAGTTGTTGTACACAGTGGCGCAACTACACATTATTCAGGTGGATGCAAGAACATAAATCGGCGCTTTACCTGACAGACATGAAGGCCACAAATTAATTCATAAATCAGTGAATGTTCTGTGTGAGGATTCCTGGCGTTCGGTGAGTAAATACATAACTGATCTATGGTATTCATTCTCTACTGACCAGGTCAGCACATCCTAGATGTTTTTGGAACGTGAGTTTAAATGAGGTGGTGACTTAAAATGGACTGTTGGAAGAGATGGAAAATAGAGTTGTTATCAGGGCCTGAAGAAAAGCAAAACTTCATTGTGCTCATAATATTTGTTGGCTTGATGTTTCCTACCTTTACCATAAATCTAAGCTGTAAGCTGGAGGGAAACATTATGTCATCCATAGTTGTAAAGTACTGCAGCATTTTAGAGCGGCAGCGAACAATATGGCATGGATGATCAATCAGTATTGTCTTTAAATTCAACCTTTAAAAAAATGGGTAAATTTATTTGGTAAACATATATTTATATATATATATCTAGTATATATTAGTTCATGCAAGGGTCGTCTTTCATTTCCATCTTCACCTTTGCGTCACAAAACTATTAACTTCAATGTATTTCATTATTATAGGAAATATGATCTGACTGACCAACACACAACAGTGCATAATTATAAAGTGGAAAGAAGGTTTAGGTATTGATTTACATTTGTATTAAAACTTCTTAAGATAGAAATGTTACCAAAAAATGCCATAAGAATCCTTTATTATTACCAACAAGCTATTAAGAGGACAATATATATGCAAGCAAACATGTTCTGGTTTAATGAGACCAAAGGTAAACTTTTAACACTCTGTTATTAAACAAAATAATTTTGGCTTTGCTATGACTAACCATTAATAAGTAGTAAAAGGCAATTATTAACACAATTAATAATTTAGATCTAAATATTTCAAATTGGGGTAGCAAATTGGTAGCATACATTCGAGGATTTAAAGTGTTTTATTATTATTATTTATTTTTTACCAGTGTCTTTGTTCTCGGTGTGTAGCTCGGTCCTTCGCGGCAGGAGGCCCAACACATTGGCCTACAAAAATGAAAAAGAAAAACTGGTCATGGCAGCATCATGCTGTGGTTACAGCTTTAATCATAGAAAACTCTTCAACTCAACCATCTGAGTTGATGACGCAACTTAGATGGTTGCGTCATCAACTCAAAATCAAGGTCATTTTAGTCATGAATTTTAAAGTTCTAAGTAGACTAAAATTAAATTCAGTCATTAAAAAAATCACAGCCACGTTTTAGCTAAAATTAGCAGATTTAGCCTTTCTGTCTGTGACCAGAATGAGTTTAAGATCTGTTCTATATTTTTTCACCGTTGCCAATTTTCTAAGATGAATCAGCTCCTCTAATTAGGACCTGCTGCATTCTGCTTCTAAGACTGTAATGCCGCCTAATTAAAAGGATCAAAAGGTCATTTTATGCCTAAACATTACAATAGACCTAAGACGTTTTTTCTAACAAACTGAGCTGCTTGAATACGAGATGTTTCAAAGAAGAAGGGATTTGAATTCTTCTTGCATCAGTTTACAGGTTTCCAAAATGCGGATCTGTTTGCACCTGCTGGACTCATTTTATGCAAATTAAGAGTGACACAAATTTGGTACTCTCATATGGCCGATGCTTATAGAGAAATTTCATTATTAACTAGGGCAACGTGGGCCATGGAAAATATGACGTAAAACACTTCTACTTTAACCACAATTTTTGCTTTCTGTTTCTATTTTTAATTTTTTTAAATGGACCATATGCAGCCACAGATTTTCACTCAAAGACAGAGTTTGGTGGATCCAGATTTGCATATAATTTATTGATTAAGATCAAAGAAAGAGTGACTCAAGTACTGAGAATTGATTAAATTACATTTTGTCTATTTTTCTAAAAAAAAAAAAAGAAGAAGAAGAAGAAAAGAAAAGAAAAGAAAAGAAAAGAAAAGAAAAGAAAAGAAAAAAGCAACCTGAAAGCCTTTTTTCTGTGATTTTTGTTTGAAAAATAAGAAGTATACCTTTTTTTTCCCAGTAGGTTTTGACTGGACGATTTTGACCTATGTGACAAACAAAGCGTTTGGACATCGCTACACTATAAAGAAATCAATTAGCTTAAAGTTGGATTAGCGTGTGTTTTGACAAGTGGACATATTTGAGCTGATTTCGGTTTATTTCAGATTAGCTGTGAACAAGAGCTTCACCTCTCTGCTCAGTCAGAAGCTTCAAATCTGAACCTACAATCTCTGCTCTGCTTTCCTTCCGAGACGAATGTCAACCCGTGTTTTGCATGTTCTGGTGCGACTTTATCAAATGTATCAACTTTCATCCATTTTATCTGAACAAATTACATTTGACGAAGGAAAATGACTTAGACAAACAAAAGAGGCAGAGCCGAACCCTGCAAAAGGATTCACATTTCTTGAGCTTTTAAAAGTAATTAGGCCACAAATACCATAAAAGTGAAGTATCTCAGCGTCACTGTGAAAATCTTCACCAATTATCACATGAAAGATGCTGTGAGTCAGAACCACAGCATGATACTCCTACCGTCGTGTTTCAGTGGAGAAGCTGCCATGTGTGGTTTCAGTTTTTCTTGCCGCACAAAGCGGTTTGTAAACATTTTTTTTTTCTGTTTTAGTCTTTAGCCACACTTTTATAAAAAGGCAAGCTTGTCCTGTCTGGGGTTAGGGGTGTACAAACTTTTTGTAACGTGGGCCAAAATTGTCAATTCAAGAGCGGAAAATAAAACAGGAAATATTTTTATTTAACAAATAATTGTTTTATTTTTTGTGGGAAATGATTGTTTTCTTTGTTGAAAGAAAATCAATCACTTTGCGTATTTATTGTGAATAAAACTGAAGAAGATTTGACTTTGGTCATATTTATTTTAAAAACTTTTTACAATGTAAATTAAATTCGTGTTAGAGTCTAAGTCAATCTGTGGTTCATAACCACTATGAAATTAAACAGAAGGCATAAAGACTGATTTTTAAGAAATGAATAAACATTTTGACTTTAATTTGTGAAAATTGGTTAAAAAAAGAGTTTCCATCTGCTTGAACCATCTGCACTGGGGGAACAGGTTTGTGTCATTGTCAAAAGGACATTTGAATGATACAAACTTTGTTAGCTCTGCAGCTGTGCCATTTGTCTGTTTTTGTCCTTGTTTCTTTTCTGTCAGCTGATGGGTTAAAGTAGAAAAGTTTCAACTTTTGAAACTCAGAACATTTTCCAAAAGTCAAAAATGTCAGACTTTTCTAACTCAGAAATGTCCAAGTCTTTATTTTTTTCTAGAAAATTTCAGAGATTAATCTAAAAATTGTTGACTTTTTGTTGTTGTGAAAATTAACTCCTATCTCCTTTATCTTTTATTTTTATCCACAGCGGCTCAGATACGCCGTCGTAGAATTGCAATTTTCTGCAGAACTCTTGTTTTTTTTTTTTTACTGCAGGCCTCTGAAGGCGTTCCCATCCGGTTCTTCACGATGCTGCCTGAGCTGGTGGAGGCGTACTACAACCCCAACATGGGCCTGGTCACACACCTGCAGTACCCGGTCCAGAGGGAGGAGGAGGCAGAAGAAGAGCAAGGTCAGTTTGCCCTCCCCCCACTTAAAAAAAAAACAAAAAAACTAACAAAAATGCCACAACCTCAACCAACTCTCACACCTCCCGTCTCCGTGGTTTGTGTCCCAGAATGCAACAGTCTTCCTCCGCAACTTCCACCCAGGAACTTCCTGGCCGACGCCAAAGACAGTGAAACCAAGACATCGGAGCAGGCCACCAAGTCCCTGTCGGACACGTACCTGATGAGGCTGCAGCACATGGACCTGTCTGCGTACGGCAAAAAGGATCAAATTCACAGCTGATTTGTAACTTGAGTAGCTGCGCATGTTGCCGCAGAGTGTTTCAGTTTTTGTTGGTGCCTCCAGGCTGTCAGAGGAACACCAGATGGCCGTCCAGGAGTACTTCAGGACGTCCATCTGCCTGGACGCGGAGCAGGTGCAAAATGGAAACCCCAACCTGCCCGGCCTCAAGAAGCTCATCACAGCTGTGTGCAAAAATCTAAACTGGTGCGTTTGCCACTCAGGATGCCAGATTTTAAAAAATATTTTTAGAACAGATTTAATTTGACCATTCTGACCATTTCTTCTCTGAGCCAGTGAGATCTCTCGAGTCCTCCCTGCTCTCGAGATCTTCCACAGAGCGCTGGACCAGCAGCTCTCCCCAGGCATTGGGCCTAAACAGGTTGGTGGCCATCTTGATCCTTAGCACTACTCGCACACACACGCAAAAAAAAAGAAACATGATCTCATGCTGCGTTTTTCTCCAGATTCTTGTAGATTCAGGACAATCCATAAGCTACAGGCTGGAGCAACTCACCAAACTGCTCTATTCCATAGACGACAAGGTATGGACACATTGGTCACTTTTCTCCTCATTTCCTGGGAGATCAACTGTATGACGTCTGTCGCTGAGAGAGAAAGAGGAGAAAAATAGCACTTCTTTCACTTTTCAGGCCAAAAGTTCTGTTTTCGAGGCCGTCGGCTATGATGGAGGCCACCGGAAATCTCTTATACCAATTGTTTCGTTTGAGGTGCTTCCCCTTCAGTTTTTTCTTTTTTTCTTACATTAAACTTCAATGGTTAAAAGAAACAGAATAAAACTTCTGCAGGTCTGTGGTTTTATTTAATACGATTCCTTCTTGACTTGCAGGTAAAGCAAGAGTTGCTTGGCATTTCAACAAAGATGTTTCTGAAGGTGGACGTCGAAAGCGGGAAACTCTTCTTCAAGAAGTCCAAAGACGGACCAGAAGATAAATACTTTGTTCACAATAAAAGTAAGACATTTCCATATTATCCTGTAGAATAGTTTCTTTATTTCAAAGATCTTCCACTCAAACTCAACTTTATCCAAGCAGGTTGGAACAAAAGTGTTGATCATTTGAGAAAATTCCAACAATGCAATTCTGTGAAGCAAAAGATTAGCACAAAATGCCACAGTACGAATTTACAAGTTCACCCTCTCTGGGTTCAGTTGATTTAATATATCATCTGAACTTTATATTTAAGTCTAGATAATGTAGCTCTACATAACCAATAACTTAAAAAAATTAATCCCCCAAAATGTGACGGCAGTTTTTACTTTTCCTTTCAGTTTGCATTTGGTCTATTTTAGTTTAGATCCTCTTTAGGTTTATGAAAGATTATAACTCCACCATCTTTGCAGCTGAAAAAAAACCCTTAATGATTCTCAACTTTCTAATCTACTGGTGAGATAGGAGCCTTTACTGTCCACTGGAATAGTAAAATAAAGGTTTATTTGTTTTAAATTGACGCCAGTATGTTGTTTAGATAGAGACTGAACTTATTTCACAACGGTGTAGAAAACGAGAGTATAAATGTATAGATAAAACCTGTTTCCGTGAATGAAACCCAGCTTTTTACATTTTTAATCTTGAATATTTAAATCCTTGGGGGAGTCATGATCTAACCTCTAAATGCCACACAACAAAATCGTCCAACAGCAAGTGTTCATACACCAATCATACTCTGTCCCCGTCAGGACGAACCGCATAACTTCATTTTGACACTGTGGTTGAGTTATGTTCATAACATGTGAAAATGTTTTCTCATTTTAGCGAAGCGCAAAACTCGTCAAGACTAGAAAACTTTGTGGATTTAAGTAGATTAAAAAAAGTTGTTAGAATAAGATCAATATCTCGTTAAAACCAAGATATTTTTTTCAAATAAAAAAGGTTTCAGAACATCTCTTTGGTTTTTTAGATGTCGTCTAGAGGAAACAGGGTGAACCTGTCATTGAAACAACAAACTTTGTGCTTTCTGTTCAATATTTTTACAGCTTTGTCAGCTTTCATTTTAATCGTTTTCACGTTCTTCAGTCCTACAGCTGGTAAAATCCCAGAAAATGCATGCTAAGCTCATCATCGTGGTGGAGACGGAGAAAGAGAAGATTCTGCGTAAAGAGTTTGTGTTTGACGACACAAAGGTGAGTCCATCCGAGAACTTTCTGCTGATGTTCTATGACAGGGTGTCAAACTCAAGTCCTCACTTTCAGACTTTTTTCTCTCCGTTTTTTGTCTCGCTTGCTTAAAGAAAAGAGAAGGCTTTTGTCAGCTGCTTCAGCAGATGAAGAACAAACACTCTGAAAAGCCGGAGCCGGACATGATCACGGTGTTTGTCGGCACCTGGAATATGGGTGAGGAACGTTTCTCCACGCGCGGCGACCGATTCCAAAATTTAGCCGGGACGTCGAAATGCTGACGTTAAACGACGGTCGCCTGAACCCGCAGGAAACGCTGGTCCTCCTCCCAACATCGACTCGTGGTTTCACTGTAAGGGCCTTGGGAAAACGCGGGACGACACGGCGGACCACATCCCACACGACGTGTACGTGATCGGGACCCAGGAAGACCCGCTGGGCGAGAGGGAGTGGTCAGACACGGTGAAGAACGCCCTGAGGAAAATCACCAACATCAGCTTCAAGCAGGTCAGTCACCGTGGAAAAGTATTCACACCCCTTTCTTATGTGTGACATTGTCTTCCCCCCCCCCCCCCCCACACACACACATTTTTGTTGCGTTACAGCCACAAACTGCGGTGTGTTTTATTGAGTTGCTCCTTGACCAACACAGGGTTGGGTAATGGAAAAATAATGTTTAAAAATGTGAGAATTGTGTCTTTTACATTTACTCTGATGATAAAATCTAAATTCAGAATATCCACTTTCAGCAAGTCAAATGTAAGACTTTTTCAGTTCCACAGTGATTGATATTTAAGACAAAAAACTACAAATATGGAGGATGGTTGGGGGATCCTGCTGCATTACAATCAACCATCTCAAACCCTCCATTGGGCCTGGATTAAAAGTTTATCTTTGCATGGCCTCATATGGGTTGGCAACAGGTAACAAATTTAAGGCCAAGTTAACTGTTTTATACAAATTTAAGACATTTTAAGACTTTATTTTTAGATACTTGAATTAAAATGTTTTTAAGGATGCACAAACTCCTTTTATCTGCCTTCTAAAGTTAAAAGAATATATTGAAATATAATCCAACTGTGTGTAATTTAATATCAGTTTAAAAGCAGCTGCCTTCAAGCTAAGTAGAGAATATTAGTGTCTAAAAAGCATCACAGGAAATCAGCAGGCAGGTCAGAGAGAAAGTTGTGGAGATGTTTAAAGCAGAGTTAGGTTTTAAACAATACCCAAAGCTTTTCTCCAAGAAAAGAAAAAAGATTTCCGTCTCTCAGGTGGCGATTCACACTCTGTGGAACATTCGGATCATCGTCCTGGCCAAGCCCGAGCATGAAAACAGGATCTCCCACGTGTTTTCAGACAGCGTGAAGACGGGCATCGCCAACACTTTGGGTGAGTGTTTCCACATCTCCACGAGGCGCCGATAAAGGCCGACGTGATGACAGAGTCTTGGTGTGTAACATCCAGCTTGTTTACAGGTAACAAAGGAGCCGTGGGAGTGTCCTTCATGTTCAACGGCACATCCTTTGGATTTGTCAACAGCCACCTGACCTCTGGGAGTGAGAAGAAGCTCAGGTGAGATCGGTGACATGGAGTTTTAAATGAGACGTCTTCGATGGACACGAACATCGACTCTGTAGTCAAAAAGATTTCTGAAACTTGAGCGGGTCCCAGCGGATTTTCTTTGTCTGCAGACGGAATCAGAACTACGTCAGCATCCTGCGGTTTCTGAACCTGGGCGACAAAAAGCTGAATCCGTTTGACATCACGCATCGCTTCACGCACCTCATCTGGCTGGGAGACTTAAACTATCGCGTGGACCTGCCGTCTTCGGTAGGTTTCCCTGGTCGTGTTTGACGGCCTTAGATTGTCCAGGAGTGGACAAAGTAGTTGGAATGATGATGAGAGAGAGAGACATTTGACCATTCCTCCTGGGTTGATCTCTCCAGAGTGTCCAGTCTTTCTCTAATGCTCCAGCCTGCAGCTTCTCTGTATGTTGATTCAAGTGGCTTATTTTAATGGGATTGTTAGAGGACACTGGGAGCTGTGACTTCAATTTATTATTATTTTTTTTTTAATCAATGTGAGATTTGTGGTACTGCAAAAAAAAAAAGTTTAGATGAGCTGCTTGTCCGTCTTTCAGTTCTCAGTTTGTATTCATCAGCCCATCATGGAGAGCTTATTGGTTCTTCCAGTGACTTTAGTGGAACCTCCGGTGAAAAGCTGCATGTCGTATTACACAGAGTCATCATGACTCTGCAGTCCAGCTGAGTGAAGCTGTCTGCATGGTGACTCAGTGTCTCGCTGAACCACTTTTAGCAGCAGCGATGACCTTATCAGTCTCTCCACAGGTTGGCAGAAGGTTGCTTCAGTTTGCTGACATTTGCCGCACAACTTGCCAGGGATGACTTGGTCTTTTTGGCGGTGGGGGTTCGCGTAGGAAGCTGTTAACAGTCACTATCTTACCTCATGGTAGATGACCAGAGTAGTTTTTGAGCAGAACAGTTGGGAAATACTTCCAACACAAACTCTGTTTTACACACCTAATGCACCACATTTTATGGTTAGTTGCAGTGAAGTGTGCAACTTAATTGAAGGCTGCAGCAATAAACCTCCAATTTGACCAGGTTTAGATTTCATATCTAGCTTGAAATTGCCTCCGTTTTTTTTTTCTTCCACGTTGTCCAGATTTGCGTCTGCGGAACAAATAACTTTAAGTCATGAACTGTCACTGCACGGTTTCCCTTTGCAGGACGCCGAGAACATTGTGATGAAGATCAAGCAGCAGCAGTACCACGACCTCCTCAGCAGAGACCAGCTGGGCATGGAGCGGAACGACGGGAGGGTCTTCCTGCATTTCGGTGAGTTCTGTTGAGTATGAACCCGTCGCAGACATGCAGCAGCTGGGTCGGCGCTAAAACCTCAAATCGAATCTTTCTGCTGATTGCAGAGGAGGAGGAAATCACATTTCCACCCACCTACCGCTTTGAGAGAGACACACGAGACAAGTATGCCTACACAAAGGCCAAAGCCACCGGGGTGAGGATGCTGACTTTAGTCCTTCTGTCCTGCACTGTAAATACTGAGCTGTCAGAACAATAACAATATTTGGAATATAAATGAGTGGAGTTACTTTGTTTGAAAGTCAAAATAGAAACATGACAAGACATCCATAAATCGGACACAAAAATAAAAATCATCATCTTTCTAAAATAATAGCCTAAATAATTTTTTACCTAATAATTTTTTTTCTTGTGGAAATCATCTTTTGGCAGTAAAAAAGGGATTGTTTTTTATTCTTCTTTTTTTTTTTTAATCCAAAATCAGTTTTGGAATCTCTGAGGCCATTATTTTAGGAAGATGACAGCATGTTACTTTTTACCATGTGTTACTTCTTCCTTTTCTTTAATACAGTTTTTCAATGGAAACTGTAATAAAATTCAGTTTTACTAACCACAAAAATTACATTTGCAGACAAAATACAATTTGCCATCATGGTGCGATCGAGTCCTGCGGAAGTCATATCCTCTAGTTCACGTTGTGTGTCAGGCGTATGGTGAGTATTTATCCGCCGTCGTCCATGACAGCTTTTCTTATGAAAAGCAAATGAATGTTGCATTACCTCCAAATGTTTTTCATCCTGAGTGGTTTCCTTTCATTAAATGTAATATAGCAATTTGTTTTGATTTAATCATATTTTTCATTTCATTCACTAATAAATATGAAGGGTTTTTGTAGCACCTAAGACAAATCATGAATGACAAGGAGGAGAAAAAAGTGTCAACTTTTATCTGCCCCCTACCATTTAACGTAGCACAAAATTTTAAAAGCTGCAAAATTGACAGAACAATGCGTGTTGGGCTAGTGGGCGTAGTTTATAAATTCAATTTTTTCTCAGAAGTCAAAATTTTCATGTTCCAACCTGGAAAAATGGACATAAACGTCTCCTGACAACAAAATCCAACATGGCCGCCATGAATTTAAAACCTTTTGACCAGATTTTGACTCGCACTTTCACTTCTGTTTTAATGTTCACACAACGGTGTGTGTTTAATCAACGTGTTGATGTCAGTTTGAAATGCAAACATACCCCGTACTGCTCATGTGCTAGTAGCGGCAAGCTTTGTAACTATGCATTTTATTTAGCAAATTGAACTGGTTTCTGGCTTGTAACTACAACACAGTTAAGTCAGGACTAAGGCCAAGATTTTACTAAAGAGGCAACAATTCTGCAGCATAAGAAGCTCCTGGTTCTGTCTGGGGTTACTAATTTTCAATTTTGTTTCTTTCTTCTTTTTTTATCATCTTCCATTTAAAGAACAAATCAGTGGCCTACATTGCAGAACACACCCTGAACACACTGCTGCTACACTGAAACACGGCAATATCAGCAGCATGCTCTATAGCAGGGGTTGGAAAATCTTTAAGAAAACCTGAGAGACACAAGAACAGACTTACGATTCAGCATCCAGTGAGAAATGCAGCTGCAGCTGCAATGTAATGGTTTATGTCAGAGTTTTCCTGGTTTAGTAATGGCCTAGTCAAAGAATAAACCTAAATGCAATTGAAAATTTTGCAAGACTGATGCTCACCGGTCTGACTGAGCACTTTGTTAAAAAACCTTCAGCTGTAATCACAGTGATTGGTTGTTTCTGTAAAGCATTGACTCATAGAGGCTGAGTAAAAATGCATGGCACAATTTTTAATTGTTTGTTTTGCAGGGAAAAAGGAAAACAGTAAAATCATTTTTATCCCCATTTCACAACTACGCTCTGTTTAGAGTTGGTCAGAGTTCCTTGAAGTTGGTTTTTGCGCCTTCATTCCTTCACAACACTGGTCTGTTTGTGTTGTTTTGTTTTATGTCTTTCGTTCATGAATGTTGGACATGCGACCACAACATCTGATGAAAACTCCCACTGGGCCTTTCGTCCTCACAGGATGCACTAATGACATCATGACCAGCGACCACTCACCTGTTTTTGCTTCATTTGAAGTTGGAGTTGCGTCGCAGTTCGTCTCCAAGCAAGGTAGGAGAACCAGTCGGCCCAAAGCGGGGGAGGTGGGCCGGAGGGTGTCAGACTCATTTTCATTTTGGGCCACATCAAGATCACGAATGTCTTCAAAAGATTGTATTATAAAATGGCACCATGTGCCTGGAAAACACATAATGCTGTCTGTCCCTTTAAAGTAAAGTCTCTTTGAACCTGAAGTAATGGCTCTTAATATTTTTGCCTGATAATGATGTGAATGTAGTTTATAGTTGTAATCAAGAATTCAGATTTGACCTTCATTTGTGCTTTGAATTTACACAACAAAATACATTTATTAGATCATTTTTTGTTTTTTAGGCTTTAAACTTTGAGGGTCTTTTTTATATATTATTTTCCACAAATGTCAACATCCCAGAGAAAAAAAAAGTCTATTCTTTTTATTTATTACAAAGTTTTATGTTTTTCTTAATTTTAAAACCTAAAAATAGAAACAAAACAGTGTTTCCTTATAAATGACGACAAAATTCCTAAAATAGACACATTTTTTTTCCCAAAGGTCATATTACCTTCATGTCTCTTTGGATTATAAAGATGCTCCCTGTTTTAGGGCCTTGAGTCTGACGCACGTGGCCTAAATCAATCAAAGATGGCCTCGCCCTGCAGTCTGATGCCTTGGTCTTTGCTTTGACTCCTCAGATCCCAACAGCGCTCCTCAGGGTGGAATCCAGATCATGAACTGCGTGGCCATCCTGCTGACGAAGTCAAAGACCAGGTTCTTCATTGAGTTTCACTCCAGCTGCTTGGAGAGTACGTGTCATCTGACTCAACATGTCTAGTCCGCAGCTATGAGATCCAGAAACTGATCAAAAACAAATGTCTTCCACAGAAACTGTGAAGACCTCGGAAGGAGATAACACGGAACAATCCGACGGCTCCATAAAAGTTTGGTTCGGCAATAAAGTTGAGGTAAAACGAAGCAGGGTTTTGTTTTGGAGTTTTTTCACTGTTAAACCGAATCGTTGATTGCCTCATTCCCTTCTCTCCAAGCTCACGCCGATCATTTCTGACCCCGATTACCTGCTGGAGCAGCACATCCTCATCTGCGTCAAATCCACAGATAGTGACGAGTCGTACGGTAAGTGAGGGGGGACAAGATGGGAGAAGACATTGTCAAAATGTCTTTGTACATACTTTACCTCCTCTATGAAGGATGCAACAAAATGTAATGTGTGTTTTGGTTTTGGGTTTTTTTTTTTACAGAAAATTTCTGAGATTAATCTCAAAATTTCAGATGTTTTTGCTGGAATTGTAAACTTTTTTCCATCTACTTTTACTTGAGTAAAAATATGTTGAAGTATTGTGACATTTACTCGAATTTTATTGTTTGTCTATCCATTCATCTGTCAGTTTGCTAAATTTTGTTTTATAAAGAATTGTTTAATTTTAACCCCACAAGAGACTAATGGACAAAAAAGTTGAGTTTTTTTAAGTGTGATTTTAAAGGATCTCACAATAAGCTGGTGTTTACTTCCTGAAGGGGAGGGATGCGTTGCGCTGCGAGCCGCCCAGTTCTGCTATAGTGAGTTCCAGATCACACTGACCCACCAGGGAGAGAAGACGGGCAAGCTGACCGGGGGCATCCAGCTGCGCACTGCCGAGTTCAAGCCCACTGAGAAGTTATACGGTGAGACTGGGAGGAGGAAAACAACCCTCGTTAAATCCCTTCCCGGTTTCTGAAATCAACTCTTCTTGTTCTCCCTTTTCCAGATTTTATTAAAATTGAAAGAGACGATGCCGCTCCTTCAAAAGGCAAATCCGGAGACAAGTAAGACACTTTTTTTTTTCTTCCAAAACTCAAAACACAGCCCCTAAACATTCCTCTAACTTGCGGTGTTGTCTTCTCGTTAACAGGTCTGTCGTAACGCCAGCGCATGATATCTCCAACCCAAATTATATGGGAGTTTCATTCAAAAGTGGAAATGTGTCGGATAGGGGCTGGAGTTACAGCATGACCCCCAGGAATGTCTGTGGTGGAGCTCAGGGGGGTAAAGAGTGCAAGAAGCCCGGTTACGATGTGAGCGTGCGAAGTCCCACTGCAATGAATTATACCACGTAAGTGCCTGGATATTAATAAGACACTTTCATATTGGGTCATCTTTCCAAAAAAACCACACCTGAAAAATGTGACGCTGCTGAAAGGTTTCCATCCATTCATTGTCAGCATGAATGTGAAATAGATTTGGGGATTTTATTGATGCATTTTCAACCTCCAACATATTTTAAAACCCTGCAGTGAGACTCCAAGCCACAAATACTTATATCTCTGCTGCTATTTGTACAGCAGGGTGAAAATAGCAGCAGATAGCAGCAAATCCTGCCACATTTAACTACGTCGAGACAGAACAGAGTGAACATGCTTTCTTTATTTATTCTTTTACAAAATGTCTGTCCTCCTCATAACGAGGAAGAAATACTTGACTTGAGGAATGTTTATGCGGCCAAACAAGGCTGAAATGTTTTTAGAAATCAATCAGATGTTTTTTAATTTCTGCAGCAGCAGAAATGGCATTTCTTCTGCTGTTTGCACAATTTTTAATTTTAATGATTATAGTCAGTTGTTATAAGCATGAAATAGACCTGAATTTAACTCTGCTGAAAGTGTATAGACTTCTCAGGCTAAGGGTTTTACCATTTTTAACAAGAACGGTCAAATATCTAATCAGACTCATGGCTGAACTTGTTGATGGCTTCCAAAAGGTAAGTGATTCCTTTGCAGCTTGCTAAGGTTACCTTTAGTCACATATTATTGGGGGTGAATGTTTACAGGCTTTATGGTTGAAAGTATTGGGTCATTACCTTTATACAGACTTGTATTCTAACAACATCCTGTTCTAAATATAGAGGCTTTATTGCATAGGCCACCTCACCCTATTCTCCACTAATCATTGGAAGTCTCTATGCAAGCTTTAAATACTGACTTTGCAAACTCCACATTTGCAAAGTCAGACACTGATGCTAGACGAGGCGGCTTGGCACACAGTCTCCTCTCCAGGTATTCCCAAAGGTGTTGTATAGGCTTGAGGTCAGGACTCTGAAGCAGTCACCTAATATCTTCCATGCCAACTCACTCCTTCATGACATTATGGATCTTATTAGACCTAAAGGGGGCAGGACATTTTCCACAATATTACGATATTCTGAAGAATTACGAGTTTCTCTTCTCTTCTGCGACTAAGGTGGCGAGACCACACCATAATCCCCTGTGCATCAAACTTTACACTTAACAGAATGCGCTATGCCAAGTACCGTCCTCAAATCCAGGCTTCTACAACTGAAGTCCTGCAACTTTTAGATGTATCCCTGGTGCAACACACCTTGATCGAACGGTTGAATCCCCTCCTCAGTAGGCAGTCAAATTCTCCACAGACCTGCTAATGACCTCATTATTTGACTTGGGTATGTTGAAGCAGAGACTCATCTAAAAGTTGCAGGATACCAGCCCTCAAGGACTGGTTTTGAGGATCCTTGGTCTAGATCAGCAGTCCCCAAGTCCAGTCTTCAAGGACTACCGTCCTGCAACATTTAGATGCATCTCTCCTCAAACACACCTGGATCAAATAAACTGCTCATTACCATCCTATTTCAGACCTGAATGAATACTGCTGAGGGAATTCAGACATTTTGGAGCAGAGATGTATCTAAAAGTTGCACGATGGGTAGCCCTTGAGGACTGGACTTGGGGATCCTTGGTCTAGGTCAGGGGTGTCCAAAGTCAGTCCTCGAGGGCCGGCATCCTGCATGTTTTAGTTCTTTCCCTGGTTTAACACACTTGGATCAAATGATGGCTTGTTAGAAGGCCTAAGAGGAACTCTCCCACCACCAGGGAGAGAACTAAAACATGCAGGATACCGGCCCTCGAAGACTGACTTTGGACACCTCTGGCACCAGGCGAAGCTGTACCTTGCATCTAGACCTGGTGAAACATTTAATCTAGACTTGGTGGAAAATTTCAAACTCATTATAGATGTTATAATTCACAGTTGAAAATGTGTCAATGTATCATTAAAGTGCTTCAAATGCATTGGAGTAAATTTATGGCCAGCACTTTATACTTGATGTGGTCCACAAGAAAGTCAATTAAAATCCTTACAGATTTGTTCTTGTCTACTAGGAATGAGGACGAGAAGTTGTCTGACATGTTGGACAACCCACTTTACGGTTCCATGGCCAAAGACCAAGGTCATCCCCAGCCGGACCGTCTTACGCCGACCATAGATGGAGACCCTAATCGCCCCCCATTGCTTGTGCCACGTAACCGCTCCTTCACTTCTTCTGAGAACAGATCCCAGCCTCAGACCACTGTAGGTCTGCACCCACCAGGACACAAGAAGCCTGTGGTTCCCTCCCGCTCGGAGGGAGGCATGGCGTCTCATCGGCCTCCTTTGCCCACTAAGTCGCGTCCGGAACCCCAGAACCCCAAACCCAGAGATTACAGAGACACATCGGAGTTTCCCAGCAAACAGAGAACTCCGACAAGACCCGGCCCACTACCGCCTCACAAAGACAGTAAGGCACGCGCTGAAGGTTTAAGGGCACAATTGAATCAACACAGTCTGATGCATTTTTTTTTCTTATTTCAGTTCATTCAGAGCATCCCAAGACGGGCCGTCCAGTGAACTGAGATAAAGCTGCAAATAAATCCAGCACTGACAGAACTGCTTCCTGCCCTGCATTTTACTAACTAAATATAAAGTCAAAGCTTTGACCAGTTCTTCTCATCACTTTGTATCACAGAGTAGCTTATCATTTTTCTACAATGTCGAAAAACTTATTCCCCCCTTTTTCTACAGCATATAGTTAGAACTAAGCTCCTTTTCCAGTCTTATGCTAAGCTACGTTGACTGAATGATGGCTGCAGCTTCAAATTTAACAGATCACATTTCTCAACCTGAAATGGTAGTGTCTTAACAAAGTGTCAAAACTCTTTCCATAAAGCTCCAGTTTATGTCACTGAATGAGATTTGTAAGTAGAAATTAAACATGTATAGCTATGTTTTTATTAGCGTACAGTTTTATTTTCATTACAAATCAGATTTGTTTCCTGATACAAAGCCAGATTTCTATGGTAGCCCAGAGTGGTCATGGGTTGAAGAAAGGGAAAATTTGCATGCTTTCTTTGTTTCCAAGGTTTCATGTGTACATGTTTGGTTGGAAGGCCGGGGTTAGAATTGGCTACATCCTACATACTTTCCCTTTGTTGTTAGAGGAAGTTACATTTTCAGGTTGGGTTTCTGGTGAGCTTGCGTCACACTGTAGGTTGCAAAACTGTACTCTCCTTCCAAATAATTACAAACAGAAACTTTTACACTATACTGTGGCTAATGAATGTTTACCACACAGTATTAAATTGCACGAATAATTTTTTTTTCCAGATGTACAATAAATTCCAAAATAAAAACGATTGTCAAAGTTTCATTGGACTTTGTTGTATTTTGTGTCACAAATGTATTTTCTTATGATTGTCCATAAAACTAGAAATGCTTTACATAAAATTTGTTGTGAAGAAATATATTGTCACAGCTATCATTTAGAAATGTATAGGCTTGAGTGTGTTTTTGGTAAATTGCTTTCATACATGGAAACAGTTGCCATTTTTATTTTAAAAAGTTGCCATTTTAGTGACCACGGAGCTTGGTAATTCTTCCATCTTTCAACCTGCTTTGTTATAATTTTTATTTGAGTATTTCAGTAACTTGGCGTTGCAGTGCACTGCAATTGGTTCCCTACTAGTAAATGAACTTTTGACCATCCCAATTGCTACTTTAAGACAAAATAAAAACATGAAATATTAACTTGCGTATACGTCGTGTAAATAAAACCAAGATATTCTATTCATTTTAATAGCCATTAGGGGTATATGCCACAAGAGGTGGTGACATATTTCCGTTTGAATTTATGCCACATAGATTGGTTCCGGGTCCTGCTCCTATTGTTCTTGGCCAAAGCTGCAAGATCTGTACCATTAAAAATATCCAAAACTTAAAATATCTGTGAGCTACTGGTACAACAATGAGTTTTGTGGTGAGCCGTTGTGTCCAGTAATTAGTCGGTACCATCCAGTGCTTAGTTTTTTTCATTTTCCTGCTGATATCAAGGCGACAGCGGACTGTAGCCAAAACTTAGCCACTACAGCTAACACACGGTTTGTAGCTGCCTGCTATTTCAAAGTTTGAGGATGTTGAAGATCCGGCGTCGGAAACGGGAAGACAGAGGTTAAAAGGAAGCTGTACGTGGTTCGTTCACTGGAATAATTTGTTGGAGGAAAATAATGCCGGAGGAATGTGGAGGAAATCCACTGTTATGACAATAGGCTGAGAAGAGAAGCAACGATTTGGCACAAGGTAAGTCAATACATCTGTGTTGATGTATGCGTTTGTGTTACATATGTGACAATTATATAAAATACATTTAACATGCAGTTGATACTGAGCAGGTAATTTAAGAACAGCTGAGGGCAGCAATGCATTCAGCCTGCAGTTGCCACCCCAAACGAGAGCCTTGCCACCCCAGCTAGAGACAATGAATCCAATAAATAGTTATGGCAAATCGGACATTAAACGCATGAAACTCTTTTTCCCCGACAACATTGAATGCAACACAATGTAACCTGACACCAACCGCTAAGTAGCGGGAAGTGAGAGAGAAGGACAGAGAGCGAAGCAGCAGCACTGATAGATGTATATGTTACTGGACTGGATATTATGTGATTTACCGTAAGTCACACATGCGACATTTATGTCCATTGAGTCAAGAATATCGGTGATCAGGAAAATACTATAACGCAAAGAATCAGAACAACGGACGAAATGTTTAGCAGTTAATTCAGCCATAGATAATGGTAACAAGGGCTTCAGATTCAACAGGTGAGGAAAACATTTTAATTTAAAGAAAACATTGAAGAAGTGAGCAGTGGGTCAGTTATGCTAGGCTAACTGTTAGCCTGTTACTGACTTTAATAACCTTAACATTCTGCGCAGTTCGGTGTGTTTTGGTTCCGTTAGAACTAAAACAGGTCAACCCG
>CAEGAF010185199.1:0-13196 GCA_903067075.1 Micropoecilia bifurca
ATATCTTGAATTATTATTCTTACTAGTCAGAATGTAAATACAGATATCTTAAATTACCATTACGGATAGTCAAAATGTAATTTTACCTAGTCAAAATACATTTTTAGATATCTGGAATGTAATTAAGGATAATCAGACGAAACCGAATTTATGTTTAAACGGCTTGCCATACTGTTACAGTGTGTGCGTGAGAGACGAACGTTGTGTGAGTGAGAGACGAACGTTGTGTGAATGCGCCTCAAACGTTGTGTGAGTGAGAGACGAACGTTGTGTGAGTGAGAGACGAAAGTTGTGTGAGTGCCAGTCAAACGTTGTGTGAGAGACGAACGTTTTGTGAATGCGAGCAATTTGAGTATTTTTTGAGTGTGCGTGAGGGTTTTTTTTGAATGTGTGAGACAAAACCTAGATTTTGTCCTAAACGGCCCCTCATAGTTGTGTCCTCCTGGCCTGTTGAGGGCAGTGTTGAGTTGAGGGAGGCCGAATAAAGATGGCGGTTCAGCTACAAGGGCTCGTTCACGCTCCAGACTTTAGATACAGACATAACAGGACACAAAGTCACTTCATTTTTCAGACATACGAAGATCGTCTCTCTGTTGTGATATTAAAAGATGTGATCGGTTCGATGTAATATTTGAGCCACAATCCCACCTGTTGTGTAGCATGATGTACCGTAGTTCCTGTTTTAGACGTGCACCTTTTTTTCTCCACAGGTTCCTTCTTCGACTCTGGATTTCGTGAAGCAGCAAGGCGTTGAAGTTCGAGTCCTGCAGACTCAGAAGGCCGTGGCTGAATACAACAAGCTGGCAGTTCAAGGAGCCAAAGTGGGCGGCGTTTTCCACTCCACCTGCTGATGGCGCCTTCCTGGACGTGATTAAACATGTTTAACTGAGGTTCTCAGCATCCCTGAAGTTATTAGTGGTGAAACTTAAACGCAGAACATTATCACGGAGTATCCGGGCTATTGAAGGTACTGAAAGGTGCATAAATTCACACCGAAAATTGAGAAAATTTGTGATTAATCTAATAAATTTTCTAGAAAAAAGAACATTTCTGAGCTCACCAATTAAAAAATTATATGTGAACAGGTGAGCTGTGGTGGCGCAGGGGTTAAGCACAACCCACATATGGAGGTTCAATTTCAGGCTTCTCTGATTACCCACTTAACTAATTAACTATCAAATAAAGACCAAAAAATTATATATGAAAGAAAACAAACGCATAAAGTTCTGAGAAATAGACTTTTTCTACATAAAATGGCTCTAATGCAGCATCTTATACCCGAGACAGAACCTTAAGTCAGTTTTTATTTACACCAAGTTTACCTGAGTAAAGTTGGCTCTCCAACCTTCTTCATGTATTTAGTGCGTTAAACTTTAGCTGAGAAGCCTCAAACTTCAAAATCAAACAATGAACTTTAATAGAAATTCATTTCTAACAGCCTGCAGCACCAACAGTGTCTAAAACATTCAAAATGGCGCTCATGTTTTATTTACATATGAGTGATTTTATTAAGCTTTTAACTGCTTTCTTCAGGATTAGAAAGTAAAACAATATTTTGCCACATATTTTTGTGTAATCTTTAGTGCAAATAGTTCTATGAACACTGGCAAATTATTTCACTTATAACATTGGAAAAAATCTTGTTTTAAGTAAAAATAATCTGACAAGTGGAACTACTATTTTTCCATCACTACTGAGGAAGTATTGACCTAAAACAAGCTTCTATATCTTGCTGAAAAATGACTTGTAAATTAGTTTTGATTTGTTTCAAGTCTAATAAGGTATTTGCACTATAAACCTGACAAAAATACTTTGTAAATATTTTGTAAATCAGTGAAATGCTGTGAAACGCTGATATGAAAGTGTATTTCTGCCTGTTTGATTACATAAAACCAATAAAATCAATCTGTTTTCCAAAAGTTTGTGGAGTGAAAGACAAAATTCCATCCAAACAGAAGTATTTCCATCTGCGCTTTAAAAATCCGGTGGGATCTGAAGCAGCGTCTCGTAGGTTTGGGGTCCGGTTATCTTCGTGCAGGTTTGGGCATGATGAAGACTTTGACAGGCTTGCTGAAGGGGATCGTTCCTTCGACGGCGGCCTCTGCTGGCGGGAGGCCGTCGGTGCTGTCGCTCCATCCAGACTTGTTGGATGAAGACGGAGAGGAAGAAGAGGAGCTGTAGGCCAGCAGGAGGCGCACCTCCACCTGTGAAGGCTCTGGGGAACGTAGAGGCCAAATCGTGTTAGCGGCAGGTCAGCCTGAGGAGCTGTGAGCGTTTCGTGGTACTGACCCGTCCAGGCGGTGTGAGAGAGGTAAACCTGGGTGATGAGTCGGTGTCTGGTCGGTCCCGGCTTTCTGAAGTCCGCCGGTTTGGGATGGATCACGTGACTTTGGCCGTCTGGATACAGGACCTGTGAGAAATGTTGGAAAGAAATGTGCAAAATCAGACAGAGCCACAGTAAACAAGTTATACTGAAACTATAGACATCAACAAACCTCCAGGTGACCCATTCTATGAGCAGAGCTAATTAATCGTGATTAGCCTTCCATTTCCTCAAAAGCTGACGGTGAGCCTTATAATCCAGTGCGCCTTATATATGGACCAATATTGAGCCATAACAGGTCTAGCAACTACGGTAAGCAGCCGCCGACATCATTTTCCTCCGTAGAAGAAGAAGCGCACGGTGCATGCTGGGATAGTTGTCAGAACGCTGGTTTGTTAATAAATTTTGACTGATCCATCTACCTACTGACCATCTAGAATCAGGTTGTCTGCAGGTCGTTTAGCACCAGGTTCTTCACGAACAGAGAAGGGTGACCATCGTCCAGCCGCCCCGACCCAGTAGGCTCTCCTCGCCAACTGGAGTCAGACGTTTTTGTTGACATTCCCTTTAGTGTAGCGCCATCTAGTGGATGCATAATGCAACTCCAGCCTCTGCTGTAGCATCTATTCTGTGCGCCTTATAATGCGGTGAGCCTTATATATGAAAAAAGTTCAAAAATAGGACATTCATTGAAGGTGCGCCTTATAGTGCAGAAAATACGGTACTTCTTTTTTATTTATCAATATCAAGGAATTAGTCACTCCTATATAAGCTTCTGTATGAAAAGTTACTTGTAAGTTAGTTTTGAGAACTAAATATTCAGAGAACTAAATATTTGCATTAGAAACTAGAGAAAAATACTTGGTAAGAAGTTCTTGCAATGAATTGCTAATATTTGCACCTAGAAAATTCTGGTAAAACAAAGTATGAAACAATCAGCATCATTCTTTAAATTTAAGGTGCAGCTCACCTGAACTTTGACCTTGTCCTGGGGATCCTGGACGTGCTCCAGCATGGCGTCGATGTCCAGCGCCACCACCAGGCCGGACGTGAACCTGAGCGGGTTATCCGACTCGCCTGTTGGCTCGATGATGGTGGCTGTGGCACGATGGATCTGTTACACAAATATGAAAACATGTTGGTATTAGATCTGCTTTGTGTTGTAGAAACTCTGACTGGTTATTAGTTCACCTGCTCAGGCAGTCTGAGCTGCAGCAGGCCGCTCTGTCTCAGCGTCGTCTGGAGAATCTTCACCAGCTCCACGGGTTTACAAGACAAGAGCCGCGGCATTATCTCCAAAAGCTTGTCCACAAAGCTGTCCTGGAGGTGGGGCAGCTCTGTCAGGAACATCCTGAGGGAGCAGAAAGGCGTTCGGACACTGAGTTACTACAGCTAGCAACCTAAAATAGCCTCTCAGAAGCTCTGAAGACACTGACTAATGGCTAAACATACAGAAAAATACACTAACAGACTAAATTACCTCTGAAACGACTCGATCTCCTGCAGGAACTTCTCACAGCTGCCGATGAGAAGATCCAACCTAAGGAGAAGTGACAGCTGGGTGAAACCTGTGAACAAGCAGCGGCTGAGCGTTGTGTGTTTCTGTTCTGACCCTGGTCTGGTTCGGGCCGTCAGGACCAGCTGCAGGGCTTTGGCCTGGAGGCGGACATGGTGTATGGTCGCCACCTGCCTGCTTTCCAAACCGCTGTACAGAAACTCCAGCTTGTAGGTTTCCTCTAAAATCTGTAGAAAAACAGACTAATTAACTGTGTTTTAAGGCTAATGTATTTAATTTAATGTAAGTTTGTGTGTCTACCTGCTGAGCTGCAGCTGTAGCGGTGACGTTTTGTTTCAGACAGAGAGGGACGGCCATGTTCCACAGCTTCTCCTGCAGCGCCTGAACAAAATATATATATTTAAAGAGTTTTACTCTGAAATTAGTTCTCTTGCAGAGAATCCAGCTAATAAAAAGGGAGCACATGCTGCTACCTTCATGAGCAGCAGCTGGCAGCGCAGGAACGTAGCACAGAAATCAGCAGCTCCAGCAAGTTCAGTCTGCAGCTCACCCAGCCGCTGCAGGTCTCTGTGGAAATAAAAACCACACAATAATCCATGGACATTATCACTTAATAAGTTCCTCTAATGATTGATTTGATCAAATAAAGATTAATTGATGAGAAGATCCAACCTAAGGAGATTTTAATAAATCTTTTCAAGAGATTATGTTCGCTTTAGAATAATATTTTAACTCTGTTGAGCGACTGAAGCAAAGTTTTACTAATTGATCAATCACTTAATTGTTAGAATAATCAATTAATCACTAATTGATGACTAATTTACTAAACTGAAGAAAAATGAACACATTCTGCAGATTTTTCATGTAAGTGCCCATGTTTTTTATTAAACATTAGAAATACACTAAAAAAAATGCAAATTAACAAATTATCCAATTAATTTTTAAAATAATAAAATCAACATTTAATTGCCTACAATGTAATAACATCATTCCTCTAATGTATGCTAATTAATTTAACAATCTGAAGCTAAACGTTTGATGCTTGAGGAGTTTTGGGTAGGAGATTTTCATTTTTAATAAAAAGGGTTTTCTTTTTTAACAACCGTCTTTCCGTAACACGAAGGGACTTTTTTTGTAATATACTGAATTTTAAAAAATAAGCACATCATCATATTAAAGAAATATTTGTCTGCTGGGTTAAATACTGACTCAAATAGAAAATCGTTTGCTGAATAGAAAAAGATGCAAATAATCAAGAATGTGAAACACTTAATACTGCACTCATGCAGTATCAGTCTGTGGCTGAAGGAATGTCAACACTTTTCTCCACAGAGTCCAATAAGTCATGACAGCCCTCAAAATCAACCATGTTTCTTTTCCATCGTGTTAAATTTCACATCATCACCGTTTTAGCAAATTGGCTAATTTTAGCTGGAAAGTTGCCTCTGCTCCGTTTTGCAGCTCGGCTGAATGATTCCTATCAGAGGTGATGACATAAGGAACTTATTGAGTGTTTATATTTCACATCAGAGCCGCATAAAATGCATTTTCCATCCCAAGCCGGACTCAGTTTGGATGGTTTTACTTTAGCTTTACGTGATCCTGCCGCCATCTTTGTGTCAGTTTCAACGTCTCCTCTTTTGACCAGCGGCTCCCTCTGCTGGATGGTGGCCGAACTACAGCACTAAACTTAATCAAATGGCGCTAATTTTAAAACTAAAACTATTAATCTAAACATGTACGGAAGGGGATTAGGACCACAAAAAAATAAATAAAAAATTCTGACTTTAATCTGAGAATTCTGACTTTAATCTCAGAATTCTGACTTTAATCTCAGAATTTTTTGAGTCACAGAATTCTGACTTTAATATCAGAATTCTGACTTTAATCCCAGAATTCTGACTTTAAAGTCAGAATTATTTATTTATTTTTTTCGGTGGCCCTAATCCTCTTCCGTAAAACATGTTTAAGTGAATCTCAAAGATTATCTGAGGGGTTAAATTAAACTCTATAGATGACTATAGATTATTATTTTGTATATTTGTTAAAGCCCTCTTAATAACTGAGGTTAATAAATCTCAACTTTGTCCTGTTTAAATGTGTTTGTGCAAACAGGAAGTAAAAGCAATAATCTAATCATGACCTCCTTTATGTTCCTGAATGTCTCATTTGAGTAACTCCAGACCGTAACACTGCCTCACTGCAGCACTTTTTATTGGTACTTTTATGAATGTTTAGACACTTTAGCAGTTTCCTCCTCAACAAAGTGATGCTAAGGCATTTTTTTAAAAAACATTTTCAGAGTTTGACCATTTTTGTAACATTAAACTTTATTCACTCCTGTCCTGCTTCCAGTGCGATGTTTACCGTATTGTGAAGTTCAACAGGTCCTGCGCTCCAGGTGTTTCCAGGTTCTGGATGGTGCTGACCCTGTTGAGGCTCTGCTGGAGGAAGAGTTTGGCCGACTCCACCGAGCCAGAACCGCATCCTGAGTCCACAGAGTCCAGACTGTAGACCTGCTTCCTGCCTGGCAACTAAAGCAAATAGTTACAGGAAATGGCTCATTTAGTACAAATTCCAGTTCCACATAGGACTGGCACGATTGTCACGATCGGTGCTGATTAATCTACAACTAATTTAGTAATCAATCACTAACAAGAGTACACAGACAAAAAAAAAAATCACTTCCTGAAAGAACATTACATCCAGAGCATCAATTAAGCCAAAACCGTACAAAAATATTAGCATTTTGCATTGAAGACAAAAAAACAAATTTTTATTGTGTAAATATGTTCTACCCTAAACTCGTCAAGCATCAAACTTTTAGCTTCAGATCGTTAAATTAACTAATACATTAGAGGAATGATGTTACTGCATTTTAGGCAATTGAATCTTGATTTTATTATTTTAAAAATTAATTGGATTATTTGTTTATTTGCATTTTTTAGTGTATTTTTAATAATGTTTTTAAAAAATTATGGAGCACTTAAATGAAAAATCTGCAGAATGTGTTCATTTTTCCTTATCTGTTTAGTAAATTAATCATCAATTAGCGATTAATCGACTATTCTAACAATTAAGTGATTAATCAATTAGTAAAACTTTGCTTCCGCTGCTCAACAGAGTTAAAATATTATTCTAAAGTGAACATAATCTCTCGCCTGCAAAGTGTTTTTTAGGGTAAAATCCTCTATTTTCTTATTTATTTGAAACAACTCAGCTTTGAAACAACAAAAATACTTAAAATTCTGTGCAGGATGTGCCAAACATTATTTGCTAATAAACCAAATCTTTTAAGAAAGAATTTTAATGAAAATAAGCAAACAATCTAGAAGGTATGTATCTCATTTTCACCTCCCTGTTATAAAAAATGATATTAAATTAGATGATCTAAGGCAGCTTATTCTTGATTTATGTAAACTAAAGGTTCACAACTACCACAATCTTAAAAAAGCTGTAAATAAAACGTAACATAAAGTGATTTGCATGAAAATAGAGAAACTGTTAGTCTGCCAGTCGTCTTTCCAGGTGTGTGTTCTCACCCTGAGTGGGGGGACGAGGTGCGACAGGCTGTCCCTCAGGTAGGCGTAGTGCCTGAAGGTGTGGTCAGAGAACAGCGCCGGCATGGTGGGACACGACTTGGCGGCGTTGAACACCAGAACCAGAACCGCGATGTCTGAGATCGATCACAGGAGTCAAGAGGGACAAACAGATTTCACTCTGATCAACTCTGTGACATAAACCTGCATAGAAAACACTGCGACAGCTCTGCAGAGTCAGAAAACTTAAATATGAGGAAAGTATTCAAAAACCTCTCATAAAGAAGTACATGTAACTATTACCACACTGGTTTCTGTTCTTCTATGCCTTTTATCCACATAAAAGGGGCAGAGTTGTGCGTTTTCTGACCACAAACAGCCATTTCATATTACAAATGACTTGTTTTTACTTCCTGTTTTATCACCTTGAAATCAGGCCTCTGTCTCTTTAAGAAACTCTGGCGTCAGAAAGTCACAAAATGGCTCCTTTTTTAACCCTTTAACATTTTGACCAGTGTGGTGCTGAGAGGCAGGTTGCATAATGAGCTCAGCTGATGCTCAGTCCCACCAGGTGTTTGCTAATTTCTGCTGGCTAGTCTGAAGGAGCTGAGTGGGGGAGGGCGACTCTGTGAGGCATGAAGGTGGGGCTAAGTCCATCCAGGTGTTTTGCACAGCTGTACGGTTGCCATGGAGATGGAAAGGATTTCTCAAACATGCATGAAAGAATCAAAGAAACACTCCAGGTGAAAGAATCAAAGAAACACTCCAGGTGCGTTTTTGACAACGCCGTGACATCATAACTCGATGTAAAGCTCAAAAGAGTCGATTTTACGCAGTTCTGCCCCTTTAAATAATTTTCTGGGGTAGGAAAGATACAGGCTGGGTCGTCCATGTCAGGCTCCGGTGTGTCGAAGTACGGATGAGTGCTGAGCAGCTCGGGAACCAGCGGCAACACGAGTGTTGGGTGACGAGAGCCAAGAAACTTCAAACATCTGTGTGAAGGAAAGCAGATTAAAAACAAACCGAGGACAAAGTTAAACAGGAACTTTGTGACATTACTGGAAACATAATGGAATTAATTTAATACTAATCATTACTAAATAAACTGCTGGACTATTTTCCAGAGACAATAGGATCCTCTCTGAAATGCTGCAGAATTTACAGGCCATTATTTTGCAACAACTTATAAAAATTACTTTAGCCACAATGTGAAGGTTACTTTGTTCAAATTTCAAACTTACTTTTGTAAAGTTACTGATTCAGGTAAGTTTTATCAAAGCTGCAATGTGTAACTTTCTTAATAAAGATATTGTGACATGTTTTTTGAAACTGTTGTGACAGTTTGATATAAAACAGAGTTTGTGAAAAAATAAATGCATAAAAAAAAAATCTAGCAAGCCTTCTCCCAGTGCTATCCAGAAACAACCAAACTGTGCCAGGAGGCGGGTTTTAGTTCTGTCAATCACCATCCTTATGGTGCTGCTCACCCCCCCCTTTACTCTCTGCTGTGCTGCGTTTAGCACAGTTGATCATGAATGTTCAGGCTAGCTAGTATAGCCACCGATAATGCAGAATAAACAATTTTCCTGAAGAAACAAGTTGTTTCTCTGCCATTAGCACATTTAGCAGCGAGTACATGAGGATGATTGACAGCGCTAAGACCCTCCTCCTGGCTCTGATTGGTTGTTTCAGGTGAGGAGTGGTTCATGTCTTCACACAATATCTGTCTGATGTCACAACATATTTCACCAATATGTCAAAAATATATTCTTTATAAAAGTTACAAACTGGAGCTTTAAAGGAGTGTCATGTAAAACACTAATTTAAGGAACTAGAATATTTTTTACTAAACCTTCCAGCTGTACAGAATGTCTAGTGTAAAGTCTTACTTCCAGACGGAGTTGCGGTCGGTGGGATATTTGTTGAGGTTCTTCAGCAGCTCCAGCAGCGCCAGCTGGATGCACTCCTTGGTGGAGACGTTGGTGTAACAGAGCAGCTCATGCAGAGCCTCCCTGATGTCCCGAGACGAGTCCTGGAAACAAACTCCATCAGCACCTTTACTCACAGCTATGAGCTAAGCTTTCAGGTTGTCCCTGCCGACCTCCAGGACGGCCAGCACGGTGTCCAGCTGGTCCTCCCGGAGCGTTATGTGGGTGGAGATTTCCCTCAGCACGTGGATGGACTGCAGCCTGACTTCCTCGATCTCATCGTTGAACATGTCGACCAGGAAATCGAGGCACTTTTCGGCAAAGCTGGGAGACGAGCGGGCGAGCCGGCAGAGAGCCTCCACTGCAGCGATGCGAACCTCTGAGGTGGAAATGAAGAGGAAACACGAGTCAAATATGTTCCAGCACTAAGCAGAAGGACTCGACGTGAGAAGAGAGGATCAGTGAAAAGGATTTTACTGAATTGGCTCCGAAATATTAGAATAAACCGGAGGCTGCTCCAAAACCAGGAAGCAGACTAGAGCATGGATGGTAGGTTAACAAAAAACACTTATCTTTTCCAGCAGCCATTGTACACAGCATATAGGGTAAAACCAGCTGACCAAACATGTTGAAGCTTAGCTTGGTTTGCTACTAGAGGTGAGCCGATCGATCGGTCACTGATCATAATTGGCCGATTTTGTTGAAATAGTGCCTGATTGGTGATCATTGCCTCTTGTTGCCAATCACCTGCATCTCATTTCTCAGCCTGTCTGTCCTGCTGGTCTCGTCTTTCCTTCACTCTGCGCAAACGCGCAGCAACAAATGCTAAGCGATGTGTAACTATAACCACTGAGTGATGCGGACGTTTGCGTGTTGCGGTGGAAAATAGAAGCAGGTCAAAATGCATCAACACAACGAAGCTAATAGACATCAGAAAGTTTTCATTCAGTAACTCAGGGTTGTTTATTGTAATGGATCCTGCTTTTGCCTTTGAATGTTAAGTTTTATACTTGATTTTTTTGGCAATGTTGAGAGGTTTTATTTTGGCTCTTTGTATTATTTAGCCTCTTCAGAGCCTCATATGTCATCAGTGTGTTAAAGATAGTATTATTGATAGCAGTACAATTTGCACAATGCCTGTTTTGTTTAGTTTTCTTCTTGGGAAAAAGTTATTAAAAACAAGTTTTTGTCTAAATTGAGGTGAGTTCATGGTTCCTTTTTCCACATAATGTAACCAGCAGTGTTTATAATAAAAAAAAAAATTATGTGATCGGCATCGGCAGGAAAAAACCTGATTGGCAAATCTCTAGTTGCTAGGTAACGGGCTGGTCTTGCTGGGGTTGCTGCGTAACGCTGCAGTTCCCGCCGAATGCAACTTAATTGGGAAATGTTTGAAACGGCTCATCATCCAGACACTAAAAACCTCCTGGATGTTTTCTTAGCCAGTAGAGAGCATAAAAGCATAAAAATGTACAAAATTAGAATTTTGGATAATAGGCCCCCTTTAAATTGAAATCTAGAACAAAAAAGGGGCCAAATTTATGCACAAAACCTCAAAGTGATTTGACAGATACCAAACATCTCGTCCTCGAGGCCGTGGACGAAGGCGCCGCAGGCCCCCGAGGCGATGAGGTTGACGGTGTTGGTGTCCAGTTTCTCTTTGGGGGCGTCGTCGGCCCACTTCCTGCCGGACGAGAACTCCCCAGAAGCGAACAGCTCTTTGGCTCGTTCGTGAGCCGTGCGCTTCCTCTGAACGCAGAAGGGTCAAAAGAAACAAACACATCAGATTTATTCAGGTGAGAGCAGAGAACAGACCCGGACGTACTCACTCTGAGATCCGACATGAGCTTCTTATCCAGCGTCTGCTCCAGAAAGTGGGGGCTGACCTGCAGCATGGACCCCTGAGACGCCGACGTTAAACGGCCGCCGTTAAAATTCACGGATCCAACATATGCAATGACTCTGAATCGTTTTGATTTCCTCACCAGGGTTTTCGCGGCCTGCACCCGGACCATCCAGGAACCGTCGCTCACCATGTGACTGATCTTCCCAAACGCGTCGTCCACCAGCCGGATCTCCTCATTGGACGACGGGATGGGCACAATGCTGACAAGCACAGCAGGAAATACTTTAAATATTTCCCCTGATTCGAAGAGTTCAACTCAAACTCAAATGAATTTGACAAATCCTCTCATTTGTGTCTCAAATTCCCCCTTTTTATTAAATAATCCTTAATCATCTAAAATTTCCACTCCTGTTGATTTAGATCAGAAGGGTCAAACTTATTTCAATTGGCCAAAACAAGATCATAAATGTTCTTACACATATTCTTGTGCCAGAATGTATTGAAAGAATTCATTAATAAACTGTTAAAATATTAACAAAGCAGTCACTTCTTAATTTCATGACAGTTTTTTTAATTCTTCACATTCAAAAATACTCAATTTGTGGAAAATATTGGACAATTTTCCAAAAAGCAAGCTGACGAGTGACTGTCACCATAGCTGTTTGGACTATAACTTGACATCAGGGGAGGCTGAGCCAAAAATGTTGTAAAAGTGAAAACATCGCCCCCTGCAGGCGGGAGTTGGCACCACTTAAACTCGATGTTTGATCATTTTTGCAGATAATTTGTAATAAACTCACATTCTAAAATACTATCTGACTGAGTGAGAAAAGTACTTGGATCTGTTCATTTCATGAGAATTTGTGAAATCGTGAAAAACTGTAGGGACTGATTGATGTAATTTGACAATAAATAAATAAAAACTTATTTGATTTTTCAGAAAAAAGCTCATCTTGAAGGACACACCTGTCGTTTTGAAGGCTCTTCATCACACAAAAGCATAAAATCTTACCAATTTTTTCGTATAGATTTTATTTTAAATATGTTAGTACAACTGAAATACATAGCAATTTAGCAAAATACAGGCGCTTGTTTTAAGTAAATAACTGAAAAAGTTCACATTTCATTGGCAAATTATTTAATTTACAACATGAAGAAAATGTCTTTTTATAAGTGAAATAATCTGCTGGTGGAACCAGAACTTTTTTTTGCTCAATATTAAGGAATTATTTACTAAAAGTTCCCATTTGTTGCTGAAAAGTTACTTGTCAGTTTGTTTTGTCTTATTTGAAGTGTAATCAGATTTACAGTAGTAGTAAATTACAGTAGAAACTAGACCATAAAACCTGCTGGAGTTTAGAGGACCACATAAAAAGCTACAGCGGGCCAGATTTGGCTCCTGCCTCTCGAGTTTGACACCTGTGATTCAGAGCAACCGTTATGGTTTCCTCACCTTTCTGGGTAGAGCTGGCTGAGCACCCAGACCATCTGGACAGCGGCAGAGCGGACCTGCTCATAGTCGTCAGACAGCAGCCTGCAGGCCTGCAAACACAAAAAAACACCAACATCTCTTAAAGCTTCTAATCAAATCTGAGACAGGAGAGTCAAAGTGGATTCAACAGTTTACAACCATCTGTCCTTCATTTCCTTTGTTTATTTCTTTAGGTTTCCTGTCCAGACATGTTATCGTTTTCCTTACTTGATGTTTGCTTAAAAACCTGGAGATTTTATTGGTTCCTGTTCCAACTGGACCCAGCCAATCCAAGTAGCTACACCTTCCCAATAGAGTTTTAATAATCAATCAGCCACCTGTTAACGGCTGACTTAGATATGCGTCTTATAAATGAAAATAACAAAATCCTTGTTTTTTTACTGATTGTGTAACAGGACTGTTTTAAACACCTAGTTCAATGGTTCTTAACCTTTTTTGAGGTTCTGAACCCATCAGATTCATATGCGCATTCACTGATTCCTTCTGTAGTGACAACTACACCCTGGGGGGGGCGCGGCGGGGGCGGGGGGGGGGGGGGGGGGGGGGGGGGGG
>CAEGAF010185201.1:0-14990 GCA_903067075.1 Micropoecilia bifurca
AAACAATTTTTTTTTTTGTGGGTTTTTTCCCCCCCCCCCCCCCCCCCCAACCGCTGTCCAATAAGACCTTCGAAAACTAAATTGCTGACAGCTAGTTTAGTTATAGCCCAGCCGTTTTATTTAGTTTAACTTGCACCTTCATGTGTGCAGCCAATTACATCCTTGAGTGAGAATAGGAGCAAAACATCAGGCATATTCACAAGGGGCTAAATTGTTAATAATAATTAAGGAATGTATTAAATTTTAAATAATTATTTTTAACTGCAGAAAGAGAGAGAGACACACAGAGAGAGAGAGAGAGAGAGAGAGAGAGAGAGAGAGAGAGAGAGAGAGAGGTTTATCACATAAAGTTGAACTTTATTATGCGGCCAATATTTGTTACTTCTAGAATATCGACTTTGAGCAGAGGCAGAGGTTTGAATTGAATTTCTTGGTTGCACGTCAAACAAAGAAGCTTAAGCAAATTAGGTGATTTTTAATGGCTGGGACTGTATGAATTTGAGAAGTCTACCTCAGTTAGAGGGCTTTCTGCTCACACCGTGGCGGGCAAACGGGAAGTAGCACCACAACAGTTTTCTTACCGAGTGTGAAGTAGGGAAGAGCCGTGTTGTCCAGATCATCCATGACAGAAATTCGGCCAGGTAGGTCGGTTCGAACGAATAACAGGAGCCGGGACTCGCTCCCTCCTCCTCCTCCGCCTCCGCCTCCTCCTCCCCCCGCTCCACCTCCTCCGGTTCCTCCTCCACCAGCACCACCTGCTCCAGCGGCGGCGGCGGCGCTCCCTCCTCCAACCGCGCTCCCGGAGGCTCCGCCGGTGAAGCTGAACTCGTTCTCCCGGAGCACCGGCAGCGTAGACACGGTGACGGCTTTCACCTCGCACGGCGTCTCCGCGTCGCTCTCGCCGTCCCGCTCCTCGTCGGGCGACGTCGCGCCTTTGCTCGCGCGGAGTGTCAGGCACCCGGTCAGGGAGAAACCCACGAGAAGGACGCGGATGTGCAGCGCCGGCACCCTCGCCATCCCCGCTCCTGTGCGTGTGGTTCTCTCGCTTTGACTGGGGCTCATAGGATGTCCGTTCACTTATAGTACAATCCGCTTGCAAAGGAGTCGCGTCCGTCCAGGAGGCGGCAGCACAGGTGTAGTGAGAACGACGAGTCTCGGCTCCTAAACATCCATTCCTTGCCAACATTGTGAGGGGGGGGGGGATAAATACTTTGCTCAATTAAACACGTGACTTTAACGAACGCGTTAGCCACGTTTTCCCACATTCACTTAAGTTCCAATTCAGCTTAGAGCTGAAGATTTAAATCTGCATATGATGAAAATACTTGCTTATTTAGTTTCAGTCGGAGTTGAGGTTTAAAAGTCTATTTTGTGACTTCAACAATTAAAACAAAACAAGATGGTCCCTAATTGAAAAAAAAAAAAAAAAAAGTAAAACACCTCTATTCGCATCTGAATTTTGTGATGCGCTTCAAAGTCATTATTGGATCCACAAATTCTGCATAAAACCCTGAAAGAGAACATTTGCTGGCCACATCCAGTTTTGTGACCCTTAGCTCGATACACTGTGTCAGACTCAAGGCCACTGCTGCATGCCTGAAAATAGTGAGATAATAAAAACAAAAATAATGTTTTGGAGTTACCTAGTAAAGTCGTATTAGTAAGAGGTTTTTGATCTCAATGGGTTTTTTTTATACTGCTAAAGAAAGTAAAAAAAAAAAAAAGTCTGAAGTGTAACACAATTAACATGGCAACACCTGTCAATCATTGTCAGCAACTGATAAATCAGTGGTCACAATTTATCCGGAAATAGACACCCCTCATCTGGAGGCACTGAACCTCCGGTAACATTGCCAGGGTTCATCATTGCTAACACGCTGTGATCTTAGAGATTTTGAGGAAACTAATAGGCAATCATAGTTGAACATTGTCAGTGGGGAACATGCGATTCCCATCACCTGT
This sequence comes from Micropoecilia bifurca, assembly GCA_903067075.1. Taxonomy (NCBI): domain Eukaryota; kingdom Metazoa; phylum Chordata; class Actinopteri; order Cyprinodontiformes; family Poeciliidae; genus Micropoecilia; species Micropoecilia bifurca. The sequence goes on from CAEGAF010185201.1 coordinate 1,963, forward strand.
ACCCAGAGCATGTAAAAGGTGAAATACCATGTATTACATTTCCAAAACCCAATTGGAGTCTGGAAAATGCAAGAAATGGATCAAGCCCTACAGCTAACTTCATGTCCAGCTGAATAAAACTGGTTGACTGTTCTACCACATGTTTGTCTGCACAAAGGTAACTGGTAGTAAACCCATCCATTCATCCATCCATCCATCCAATTTCTTTACACCCTTGTCCCTTAGTGGGGTGGGGAGGGTTGCTGGTGCCGATCTCCAGCTAACGTTCCGGACGAGAGGCGGGGTCACCCTGGACAGGTCGCTGGTAGTAAACATCTTTTTTTTTTGTCATAATGACGCTTATTGATGATCAAATCAAAGATCAATAATGAAAGTAGTTATGCTTGATTTTATGTGTGTAAATGCCAATGGTAGCTCTATGGCAGCATGAAAACATGTGCTGCAGTAACTGCAGTATTTACATTTAAGCACCTTTTTATGCAACTGTTTATTTTTAAGCATCTTTATGCAGGCAGATTTCCAAAAGCCAGAATTATCAAAATCATTACTCCATCGCCTTGTATGTGCAAATCATGTCAATTGGAATGTCCTTAAACAGGTTTCATTTGGGGCTGAAATAAAAATACTTTTCCAAAGAAATGTGGTTCAATATTGCTTCACAGCGATGTAAGAGACTTATTCCGAATTACCTCAAATGCATCATCACAGCTGCTGGCACCAGAGTTGGCAGAAGCATTTATTATATTAATGGACAATTACTTTTTTTCCCCTGAGGGCCATCTTGGTTTCTGGTAGCAAAAAGAAAAAAAAGATGTCTCCATTTGAAAACACATTTTTTTATTGGCTCAGGTTATCGTTCTCTTACATATGCAAGAGAACGGTAACATTAGATTGTTGGGGCAGCAATAGCTCAGGAGGTAGGCAGAGGTTCAACATGTAACCAGTGGGTTGTTCCTACATGCAACTGCTTTCTTTTAAGTTCTCATATGCATACTAGAAATTATATTTCCTATTACATTAGCTAAGAAGGTTGTGTACTTAGCATGTTTTTTTTGACAGATATGATAATCCTACCACATACAGGATATGAGATAAAGTGATAATCTTACAAAATCTCAAGGATTTGGCAACAGAATACAATCTCAACACACATTTGATATTCTAGCATTTGTGTTTTGTTTTTTTTTGTCTGATCTCCTTAATGCCATTTTTAATTTTCTGAATTGCCCTGTCTATAAAACGCTTGTGTATATGCTTTCCTGTTATTACTGCATGTTTCCCTGGTGTGCAACAAAAATGTCACACTCCATTGTTCTTTGTTTGATGCTCAAACAGTTAAATCCCTCCTGGACACTGACGTCAACTGGCATTACAAAAGAGCATGCAGAGACTTTGAATTTGCAATAGATGCATTTTGAAGTGGTTGTGCAAATCCCAGGAAATCAAAGTTCACCCTTCTACTGTACTGACATAATAACCATAAAAAAACAGACATTATTGCAACTGTCTTGAAGATTTCTTTAATTTCACATTTTCAAAAAATTCTCAAGGCCTTTAAAGATTGCAGTTTGGTTTTTTAATACCCTTTTCCTGCCTGATCATTTTCATTTTTGATATAGTCCACACTGTGGACTATAGAAATGTCCACACAATGTAAAATCATTGATTTTACATTGATTTTAAACTTTCTACTCCTTAGTTTAGAATTCCACAAATAAAGAAACCAGAAAAATATTTAGCCTCTAAAATTGACAGTTTAAACTTTGACAGGGTTAATACTATCTCTGGGAAACGATCATTATACAGATCGCACAATTCACAGGTCTTTAATAACGTGTTGCTGACGTCACGTATGTTTGGGCTGAAGTAGAAACATTGTGCCTCTTTTCATTTTCACCTTTTCTTAGTGAAAAGCACGAATGTATACTTAAATGTGTAGAATATTACTAAAATATTGTCAAATGTATGGAAATGCAAATCAGCATACTATAGTGGCAATGTATGTCGTGTCAGGGCCGAGTCCCTCGGCCCCCTGCCAATTTATCATTTCCTTACATATTTTCCACCTTTGGGATTTTTGTGATCTTGTCACAATCTGAAGAAGATGTTGAAGTCCCCATTTGCTGGAGTGATTGTAGGGACAATAGGCAGATCACCTTGCCATTTAATTTATGTTTTTCCTTTTACATCTTTGTAACATGGATATTACTTCATATTTGGTGTTGCATTTTTGCATGAATCAACTGCACTTTCAGTTGCCTGAAAAGTTTTGTTTCAAGCTGTGTTACTGTGTGAACTTTAACATACACTTCTAATATATATATATTTTGTCATGTTATGAAAAACAAACATCAATCAAAACCCATTCCAGAATTTGGGAGAACTTCACAACACGTGGACAGAGGTTGTAGTAGGTGTTTCTAAAGCCACCACATACAGGGGAACGTTGTATGGGCTACAAAGCATGTTTTGTCTGAGTTTAGGGGAAAAAGACGTCCTCAGGGAAGAGGAGTTCTGGGCGGAGGAGCTCTATTCTTTTTTTTAAATGTCATGTCTGTAAAGTCCTGTTTCCAGATGAACGTGAATTCATTGATGAAAGTGTTGAGAAAATGTGCACTCCTGTGCCATAGAAGATGCAAGAAAGGTCTTACCTGGGCAAAGGAGAGAAAAAAATTGGACTGTTATTTAGTGGTGCAAATTTCTCTTTTTACATCAAAGTAGTTTGCTCTTCATTCAGAAATCAAAGTCTCAGAGTCTGGATGAAGAGTGGAGAAGCTCATTGTGTAAAGTCTGGTGTAAAGTTTCAATAATCACAAAGGATTTTTGGAGCTATGTCAAATGCTGCCTTTTGTCCACTGTGTTTTCACTGTGTTTTCAATCTGTGCTTCCGTTACACCGAAGTAGAACCAGAGGCTGATGGCCTCCATGCCACGTTGATGCAGTAATTCATGCAAAATGAATCCTAACAAAGTAAAGATTGCGTAGCAGTGAATATACTTTGAGAATCTTGACAGTTCCGTTTAAAATATATTATATTTTTATCGATTAGATGCAGTCTTCCAATTTTATGAGACAATAATTATGGGGTTTTCATAATCTGTATGCCATGGCCATCAAAAGTACAAAAAATTACCAGAAACGGAGGCTTGAAAAGCTTCACTCTGTGCAATGAATTTACTTAAGAATTTCTGAAATGAGTCACAAAATCTTACATTTTTAACTAAATTATCTTTTATATATGTACAGTCATATTTGACAATGGGATATAATGTAAATAACTTCTCCGTTTTCATTTTGTGGATGAATCAGATCAGAGAGCGATATGGACTTACACTGGTTGTAAATAATTGCCAAACCTTAAAAGGCTGTAAGTAAAGTATCAAACTATTGCTTTAATAAATAAGATTTTGACTAGACTTCATTTCTTGGCATCGTGTTGCTGGACACATGAATGCTCAAGACCAACACTGCCAAAAGTTGTATGTTTTAGAAGTGCTGGTGCTTGCTGATTTTTTATTTTTTTTTGTGATTTCATCACATTTAATTAGGACCACCTGGCAGATATGTGCCATTTAGTTGCAATAGTAAGTATTTTAGGTTTTTACACTGGTAAACCGATGTTGCATTTACCTACTTAACATCCTTGCCAGGAGCTAGTTATTTCAAATCTGCCCAGTCACTTCCAACCTGACAGCTATTTGAATTAGTGCAAATTCCCTCTTTTCCTTTTGTGTTAATTTGACATTTTAGTTGCTCTGTCATAATGATTCCCTGATAGAAAAGTTGACTACAAAGATTAGCCCAAAGGGCAACTCTGACAATCTTCGCAGCCCGCTCGTAAAAGTGCTGACACCGTGGAGAGACTTTGTGTGGGCCCACGGAGCATATGCCATAATTGTGCAGACATGACCTCTCCTGCAGATGGATTTCATTGACTGCGCTGTCTGCTTTTAATGGGCAAACAGTAACAAGGCATCAGATGGGAATGATTGATGTTGATGTGTAGCGAGGTGGTGGAGAGCTGCAAGTAGCAACTTAAACAAGAGTCTGAAATGGCAAACGGCATTGTTATTAGCTGATGGAGAGCTTTTAAATGCTCTGTGGTATGTTATATGAGATTTATTGCTCAGGAAATTGCTTCGACCTGCACGCCGTGGCAGCATCTCACTGCCTTAAAATTTAATTTCGCAGACAACAACCTACTGTCCACTGCGAATAGACAGAGGTGGTTAAATAGATTTCTGTGGCATAATAAGCAAAAAACCTGACCTTTTCCATCCTCCCTTCCATCAGCATGTCTGGTGGTTGTTTGATGACAACAAATGTTTGCTCTGTCTTCCCCTTTGTTTCCTTGTGTTGGATGTTAGTAATGTACTTACAGGTAAAGTTGAGTTCAACATAAAGTAGAGCCACATTTGGCTCTTTACAAATGTTTGTGGTCTATTTATGTATTCAGGCTGTCTGCGATATTAGTAATTGACATCCAGTGCAACTATCAGCAGGACTGTCATGGGAAAGCCTCAGAGGTTTGAACGTGTGCGAACACACAGCATGATTAGACACCAGACAGGTCAGGGATAAGGAAGTGAAGAAGTTTAAAACATTGTTCACTTCTAGCATAATCTCTAGCTTTGAACATTTCACTCATGAACAAATTGTTCATGATAACTCTGGTAGAAATCTCCAGCCCAGGCAGAAAAATTTGTCAATAACTATTATCCTGGTTTTTGACCTCTGTGGAAATTCGACAAAGGGAGTTACATAGTACATAGAAAGCGAGCCACAAGAAGTCTTGTTTAAACCAACACTGTAGGACACAGGCAAAATGTGGAAGAAGGTGCTCCATCAGATTAGACAAAATTTGAACTCTTTGGCCAATATTGAAAACAAATGTTACACAGATTCAGTTTACACAGATGTCATTGAGGTGTTTCTGGGATATTTTTCGTCAGCATTGACAGGGAAAATGGTCAGAGTTGTTAGGAAGATAGATTAAGCAAAACGCATGGAAATGCTGAAAAAAACTGAGACTAGGCTGAAGTTTCACCTCCCAGCAGGACAATAACCCTAAACATGTTATCAGAGCAACATTGGATTGGATTAGATCAAAGTCTGTCCCAGACCTAAATCTACTTGAGAATTTCAGAATAATTGAAATTGTATCTTCACAGATGCTTCCCATCTAATTCGCACAAAAATGCCAGTCCTTAGAAAAAAATAAAACACTTTCAGTTGTATTTGCACAGAAGAATGGTACTACAAAGTGTTGTCTCACATACTCAGTGACATCTTTCTGATTATTAAAATCATGTATTTCCTCCCCCCCCATCCCTCTTAACACATATGCTCCCCTTTTAAAATCCCTTTAAGACACATAGAATATTGTGGAGGTCACATTAAATGAAAAAGTTCAAAGAACACAAAATACTTAAAGGCATTTTCATCAGATCGGTCTTTAAGTGTGCATAAACAATTGGGTTTAATGACCTGTGAATTTGTTGAAAGAACAACTCACACAGTCAGTCAGAATGCCTCAGTCGCATTCAGGTCCAACTACTGTCACAGAAATAGTACACTTGTTGCGAGTGCTGAATCTATTTCCTCTAATGTGGGAGGGATTTGGCACTCAGCGTGAGCTCTGTGATTATGTACATAAATATAATAAGTAATCATGACTGATCTCAACCTTTTCCTCATTAGTGTCGGCGCCTTAAAAAAAAAAATTAAGTCAGGCATTTGTTAATGCATATTAATCGTGCCACCCTGGTAGTTGTTTCATGCAAACCCACAAATGTCAACTTCATGCTGGTTAGAGGAAACGTCAGGGCAGGATCGCCAAAATCATTAGAAGACATCTTCTGTGCGCAAAAGATTTCAATACCTCATGGTGGCAGTAGAGGAAAAGATAAGCATTTTCTAAAATCAGATAAATTCACCAACTTAAACAGGGCATTGCTACTGAATATGAAGGCAGTCAGTCTGATAGTTGTTGAAACATTACGGCATAGACCACCCTACCAACTCAGACAACATCTTGACCGTTTGAGTCGTGATTAAGTAAACTATTCTGTGGAACTCACGAAGCCTGGGAAACATCTTGCTCTTTTTTGCTCTTCATTATGTTATTTGTTAGTAAAAAGCTAAGGGCCATGCTGGCAGTGCCTTCTTTTACTATCTTGCTAATTGATTAGTTTAAGATATCTGGAGGGTGCTCCAGTTCTGCAGGTGTAAACAAAGAGCTCCTCAATTAGTAACTGGGTTACACCTGGAGGACAAACACTCTGCCACACACAACCAGCAAACACACAAAAGCACATGGCAAATATCATCTAACAAATTGGTTTAGTGGGCGCTGAGCGTGCATTCCAGTAAATGTGTGAAGCACCGGTACTGATAAGTCCTTTTAGTTCAAAGCGCGCACACACACACACACACACACACACACACACACACACACACACACACACACACACACACACACACACACACACACACAACTTCTAATCTGTTAGTCCTAATTTGTCATGTGATGTAAGATGTGTGGGGGTTAGAGCGCATCAAATCCTCCATCGGCGCTGGTGCATTTTCATGAAATCAAGAAAGATAAATGTGTCGGGATGTAATCATCAGTGTTTCAGTTTAATCTGCAGTTTTTCCCCTTTTTCGCTGTGATCCACGCGGGAGCATCTGGCTGAGTTCTTACAGCACCGTCAGCAATTTGCTCAAAAATCTTTTTTTTCTGTTGTTTTCGTCCTCCACAGAGGACATGCAAATTTAGGATTTCTTCTATAGTAACATATTAGCGAGAGCTCTTTGACTAAAGTATTGAAGGACATAAGCATTTGAACAATCTTCAAGAGGAAGGAAAGCTCTGACATCTAACTCAGGAAAAAAAAGAGGAAACTTAAAATAAAGAAAAATGTCTTACGTACATCTTTTATTCCAAGGTAGCAGTAGAATTTAAAAGTTCATATGGTCAACAAATAGTATCTTTGAACCCTGGTGCTGCTACTGTATTACTGAAGCGCCACCTTGAAACCTTTGTTGAAGCTGCTTTTTGTAAAATATTGCAAGGAGTCGTCTTTAGCATGAATTCTTTCCTTTTGTGTTTGTGACAGGATGTTGATTTGAGCTTGCAACTCTGGTGTCATGGACCACTGTCATTGAAGAAAAGGCCCCACCTCGCTAGCAGGGCTGTGGCTTTCTTGACAGAGTCCAAGAGTTAAGAAATTTACCTCTGGATGACCCCACATCATGGTCAAATCCACCTCCATTATCCGCACTGAGTGCTGGCAGGTCAGCTGTCACCCCTGTTTACCATCCACATCTTGCCCCACTGGCTCATCCATCCATTAGACCTGCCTGTGATTGACTGGTGAGGTGGGAAACTCCAGCAAGGTCAGAAGAATGGCCCTATGCTCATTATTCTGGCCTTGCTCCTTGTGATTACTTTCAGCTTTGTCTCTTCTGTTCCCTGAATCCATCTGTCACAAGCATTAAAAGCGGTGTAATATATCCATCACCTGTCAGGCAGGTTTTATTGAAGCATTTAAACTGTAATATACTCTACTTTAGAAATTTGATTGGGAAAAAAGAATCTAAACCTGGACATATCTATCTATCTATCTATCTATCTATCTATCTATCTATCTATCTATCTATCTATCTATCTATCTATCTATCTATCTTGTTTGTTTGTTTGTTTGTTTGTTTGTTTGTTTGTTTGTTTGTTTGTTTTGTTTTACCAATTTCTAAAGGTTTTTATTTTTTTCCAAGTAAAGCTGAGATTTAAGAATAACCTATTGCATTTCTCGCAGCATCTTATTTACCTTGCAACAGTCTGTATTCTTCTTGAGTCTTTTAAAAATACCAGCCAAAAAAGTGTTGTGTGGTCTTGTGCTTTGCCCCTTTAAGTCTGACACGCCTAAATAAAGTCATGTGCAACCAATTGATTTTGTAGGTTTTTAATATTGTAAACATCAAGAAAATCATAAACTCAACAGCTATAAAACAATAGTCCAGAAATTATGTTTTTACACAAATTATGTCATCAGTGCAGGTTGTTACATACTCATTCAATAATTATTTGCTTTTAACCAGCGATTGTCTTGCAACAGCTGTAGTTTCCTGTTAGCAAGCTGAGGATCACTGGCTCTTTGAAAGGTGTACAAAAAAAAGTAAGGCTTTTCTTAGATTGAAAAATGTTTTTGTTTTTCTTCAAACTGACCTTGCCAGGGGTTTTACAAAATAGCTTTAATGTTTTCATGTGACTGAGGGTAGCTTTACTGTGATTGAGCTTAGGAAAAAAATGGGTGTTTTTTAGAGTTCATGCCCTGTCCATAACCTTTTTTTTTGTCAGAACAAAAACAGAAACAGATGAAACCTTGTCCTGAGCTGCTATTAAAAAGTTTGACTTGTATTAGAAAACAAGAGGATTTACCTGCACTGAAAGTGACAACATATTTATTAGCCATAAGAAAAAGTCTTGTGCTATGTCACCCATAGGACCCTTGTCAGTGCAGTATTCTTCATTAGCAGTAAAGCATTGCTTGAATAACAGATGTCTGCAAACTGAGCTCAGGTTATACTGGCACATTTTGTATCGTATTGCTCAACTCCTCCCTCCTGATCAGCTCATGTAACTGTAAGTCTTGACCTGATACAGAAATAGTTTACTGCGCAGGGTGTCGAGGAAGGCAGAAGGACAATGTTGTAGGTTATGCAGAAATTATTTGAAATATGCTGTATTGCATCCATGTGCTATTCATACATTCTGGCATCTACTTCAAGGCTTCTGGCTGATCAAAAGGAGCCCAAACCTAATCTGCAGACATCTCCACACAGCCCTCCCATATTAACCACAAACCAATTAGAAACTATCCCATAAGGTCATTATGTATTCCTGAAAGAACAGTACTACTTCCACCACCATACTATCACTTCTCATCCCAACACTGATGTAAATATTAATACCATCACTAATACTAATAAATACCAAGACACTGGTCAAGATCACAGATTGCATATAACCTTCGATTGAACCCCCAGTTTGGAGCTTGTACTGAATGACGAACGACTGAGGAGAAGGGAAGCTCTCTTAACAGGAATGCACCTCCAGCAAAACCAGACTCAGAAGGGCTGCCCATCTGCTCACTTTGCCTGGGGGGAGGAAGGACAGAGCAGTCACACACAACGGCGAAGCACCACGGCAGGAACAACTGATAACTAGAAAAAAGTCAAAGAAAGAGAAGGAGAGCACGCTACAGCGATCAAGATTCCATGGGTCATTCTGATGCTGAAACAGCATAATTAAGGGTAAAGCTCAAATGAACCCAGGAAAGTTAAACTTTAAGATTGACAAAATGCAAAGAGTTTGTCTTGGCACAGAGGCATCAGTTCACCTGCAAAAAATACAACTTCTGACATCAGGACAGAAAAGGTCAGCTACATATGACCTTTTAAGCCAGTCCAAAATCCTCCTGGGATTATGAGCCCATGCACTATATGGCAAAAAAAAACAAACATACAGAAGAAGTGACATGCTAAGTGTCATAGTATTGTGGTAAGGCCATGTGTACTCGCTGAGGTCAAATGCAAAACGAACGGACTGATACGTGCTTAAAATGTGGCATTCATATCGAAATGCTGCCCTAAAGTATTTGTACTGGAGGCCCTAAAGCTAACTGGTAAGATGCAATAAACACTCGTGAAATAGTTAAGTGAAAGCTCTAGAAACTGTGCTGACTCTGGAGGTACAACATGACTGAACTTGTGGCAGTAAACAACAGATGCAGCTATTGCAGGTGTAAAAAAAAAAATAGAGCAACCACCAGCTTCAATGTATCAATCTACATGGATTTAAGGCCAGCTGAGTCCTACAGATTACAGATAAAATCAAATACTTAATTTGCATCTGGCATGCTGCGTCAAAGTTTACTCATCACCGCTGTGTTTTTATGATCATAAAACACGAGGCCTCGCAAACAGAACAATTCTATAACTGTGCACCACATCGAGAAAGAACACCTCACTGATAATAAATGTAGTGTCCTTGTAAAGAAGATACAATCTCTTTGTGCCCAGAAGCCATTTTCCTGTGGGCAAAGCATAGCTAGATGTTGGCTTTGGACTTAAAAGTGACAAAGAGACCATGCTTTATGTGTATGAAAAGAAATGATTTGATATTGCTTTTCTAAAGACACGGCGGCTCTCCAGCGGTATGTACCCTGCCGTTGACTTTAATATGGGTAAATGGAAAGTGTCTGTGAGAAAGAGCTTTGGCTCAGTCAGTCAGCATTTTTCCTCAGAGCTGAGCATTTGAAAATTTAATTTTTCCTTCCATTTCATACTCTCTGGAAATGCCACATGTCATCAACTAGGTTAAAAAAAACAACAAAACAAAACAGTGAGGAGCAGAAAGATCTACGGTTTAAGCATTGTGGGATGTTAAGAAGTGCGTTGGCCATTTTAATTTTAATACCACTCCAGTCAACAGGAAAACAAAGGTTCAAGTGCTCTGAGGATTCATTTTGAAACTAATAATACAAAACCACAGAAAATAAAACACCCAACCATTTTTTATATCAAACCGTGTCATTAATAACCCAGTGGTTTTATTTCAAATCATGCGTTTTCAAAGGTAACAGTGTGTTATTTCTGCAAACCATGGAAAGCATCTTACTAAATGGTTTATTGGTGGGTTAGTAGGAGACTGTACAAGCTGAAAGGTGGTCGAAAATGAAAGACTTTGAATACTAAATCATTTTGTCCATCATTTGTAGCTATCTAGCAAATAGTAAAATGATGCCCAGTGAAGGAAAAAAATGGGCTTTAAGACACTTTAAAAAAATGACTGGGTAAATTAGTGCTTACAAAATGAGAAGTTATATGAAACTCCTGCTGCTTATGTCTGTAAAAGTGAGAGTTTTACTGATCAGTTGGACCTTGACTTTAGAGTCAAATTAACTCTAAATGTAAAAGAAAACATGTTTCTTCACGTTTTCCATTTCATAGTCTGTCATATACGTTAAAATATCCAGACAATCTGAAGAATTGGCTACATTAAATATTTTGCTTTCATCTTTTAGAATAATTATCTCTTATCACTGCTGTGTGCAAGCCACACAAGTTTATCCTTTGTGTGGCTTGGATGCTCTTGATAGTTATTCTTAATTTGACAGAAAAGGTCAAATTAAATAAGTAAAGTCAAATTTAGGATGGCTAATGATTTTAATATATCTACACCCTCATTTAATAATCCCATTTTCTGCACATATATTAGTCTATCCTTTTTCTTTCTCACTGTATCCTAAAACAATAGTTCACATTTAACCTTTCATCTTTTAGAGATTTCTTGTATTTCTCCACCAACACAGCTATGAATAAAAAAACCAACAAATCAAAAAAGAACCGTAATGTTGTCTCATTGTCATGAGCCTTGTTCTTTTATTTATTTATTTATTTATGCTGTACATCTAAACACCACACAGCAGTGAAAGCAATCAACAAAGACCCGACTCATGCAATCACATATGTTACATCGGTGGGCTTCAAACTGCAATCTTCTGCTAAGTCTGACTGAGATGGTATCATTCAGTGAAGCATTAGTAACGTCACGGCTAAACTGCTGTGGAAGCTGGTTTTACTCATTTGGATCCAACAGGGGGCAATGTTGTTCTGTCAGTAAACCATGTCGACAAGGGGAGACTCCAGTGCAGAAACATATCTGGAGAATAGAAGAAAGTCTGACAAAAAAAAAAAAAAAAAAATATATATATATATATATATATATATAAATAAAGTGAAGAGAAAACAAATGAATAAAACCACCAAAGGAGATAAGTCTTGGGCAAAGCCAAATGACTTTAGGCAGTTTCATTTTAACCGCTAAATCAGATTTTATGCTGAAATTGTTCAATAATTAGGGAATACAGTGAGACTATCGTAAATGTCAGAGCAGATATATCAGCACATGCTTCCAGACCCCAGTGCAGCCCTGCGAAAATACTATGGAAGTCTTTCCAGGGACATGGCTACACTGAACTTAATGAAGTACTGCCTCCTACAATAAATCTGTTTATTGGAAGACTGCAACATGTCTCCTTATTTGTGTATATATGTCTGAATGAAAAGAAAATATACTTTTTTTGAAATAGTATAAAACATTCTTCATATTCTAAAAGCTTCAAAACATCCACTTAGTAAGAAATGTTGCCCTATTTCTCATAGAGAACTGCTGTGACTGATTTTGGTTTTTAAGCAAGCTTGTGCACACATCGGTTTGAGATAAGGACTTTTTAACAGCCTCTTAAAATTTAACTCGTCCTTAGGATTCTTTGTAACTAATTTGGTGTCATGATAAAGATCCTTATCTGTGAATGTTTAATCTGCATCTACTTGTCCTGAAATGTCACCTCAATGTCTTCACATAATGTTTTTTCCTTGTGGTGTCACCTATTTTTTGAGAGTGCACCATTTATTTCATCCTGCAGCAAACACCCACACCATATAATAATGCCACTCTACTATTCACACTCAGGATGGAAGTATTGCAAACTTAGTACTCTTTTTTTTCTTCAAATGGATACCAAGTCCAAATGTAAGTTTAGTTTCATTACACCACAGGACATGTCTCCCTAATTATGGTCATTGCTCTAGACTGCATTTGCAGACTGTAATCTGGCTGCTCAAGTTGTTTGTAGAATAAAGACATCTTCCTCTCTGAGTGGCCTTTCAGCCCATGTTGCTACAGATTGCATTTTACCGTGGATAATGATAATCTTTTACTTGCTTCAGCCAGCATCACAACATGCTTTTTTGCCTTTTTTCTGTGGTTGATATGCAAATTTCACACCAAAACACTTTCCTTTCTGGGACACAGAGCTCGTCTGTTTCCTGAGAGGTAAGTGGTGAGTGGTTGGGCACAGTGTTGTATAGTAACGAAGTAAAAAGACTTCACTACTTTACTTAAGTATATTTTGGAGTACTTCATACTTTCCTGGAGTATGAACATTTTTGATAACTTTCAC
>CAEGAF010185206.1:0-12761 GCA_903067075.1 Micropoecilia bifurca
GGCCAACCAGGACCACAGACATAAACTTTACAGGGAAGACAGACACAGAGCCACACGCTGGGCAACGTGTTGAGATGTAAACGCTGCATATAATTGTTCGTTCACAAAGATAAATCATTCTCATCACTCCACAACGCGATCTCTGAATTCGCTACAAGTTATTCCTGTGGTTCACTTTGAGCTGTGCAACCAGAGCTAACGCCTCTAATGATTTGTAAAACAATTTCAAAGTGGTTTTGAATCAATAGGATACATGTCTTGGAAGCTATTTAAGAAAAATACTAAATATTGACAAAGAAAATTGCTAAAAAAAATACAATAGGATTAAAATGGAAAACAAATGACTGTGCCTCATCTGAACAGACTAGTATAATTATTTCAAAGTGATTTTGAGTCAATATTTCACATGACCTGGAAGCTATTGTAGAAAATACTATAATATTGAGTATTAAAATTATTGCCAATAATGTATAGGACTTTAAAATTTAATAGCTGCTATTTTGTCTCATGTAAAAGCATGAATTAGCACTGACGGTTCGTCGTTTACAATTCAAGTCATTTATTAAAATATATTTGACAGGAATGTTTGGTTCGGTAATTTGTTGACATTCCCTAAGTAAACCGCCATCGGCCAAAATTATAACTTTAATATCTCAAAGACAGTTTTAACGGCACAAACCAGCACAAACGAAGCAAAAATGAACTAGACCACTTTGGTTTGATTTGGAGCAATATGGGGTGATGGTGACCTCTGGATGACCTAAAAAATCAATTTTAATATCTCAGAAACCAAAACTGCACAAACGAAAATTTTAATGGCACAAACCTGCACAAATGGAGCACTAACCATTCAGACTATTTGCTGAATTTTTTGAGGTGAGTGGGGTGTCAGCTTCACACAGCTGTCCAGTTTGGGTGAAAGGAGCTGCGCGTGATCCCGCTCAGGTAAAGCAGCGGCAGCGCGCGCGGCAAAGCGCAGAGGCGGCAGCGGTGTGATTGGTCCGTGTGCTCTCGGGTTTAAATGCATAAACTATAAACCGATCTATTATCAACCTATACTTTAGGAATAAATCTGCTCTGCTAGTGAAATGCTAAGAGCAAAAGAAACGCTTGCAGCCCGGCTTAAAAAACAAGCGATTTTTTTCCCCCTTTAGAAACGTAAACAAGCAACGCTTAGCCTGGCAGCGGGATTAGTAAAGCATGGTTGGCCGCCAGGCTTATAATACACTGGGGAAACCCTGTAAACACTTCACAATATCTGCCTATAAGTCGCATTACTTTGGAAATTACATTGAACAAGAAAATAATTTTCACTTGCAAATCAACAATGACCCTCAATAAGAGGTGTGTCGATTGATCGGCCACGTGAAAAAGTGTATGACCAGAGATCGCCAATCACAGTCTCTTGTTGCCAATCACACAAAACGATCACCTGCTTCTCATTTCGCAGCCTGCCTGTGAAGCTGGTCTCCTCTTTTCTTCACACTGCGCAAGCGCGCAGCAACAAATCCTAAGCGATATCTTGTGGAACTATATCGCACTGAGTGAATGGGGAAGTTTGGTGTTGCGGCGGAAAATTGAAGCACTTGAGGTGAAGCACGTCAAAATGACATGAGAGTTTAATATAGCATAAAAACAATGTCATACTTGAAGCAGAATGGCTACATCAAGGCTCACTGCAGTAAAAAAAGACATAGCAGGTAAAGCAGCGCAGCTACAAACACTCACCCGGATTAGCATGACGGTCAGAAAGCTAAACAAATAACCTGGTCTTCGAGCTGCGATGCAAGTTGCTAGTTGTGCTCTTGCTGTTGAACCGCTGCTATGCGCTACAGGTAGAAATATTTGACAGACGGAGCGCCTCTTCTGCTCCAACTGGTAGTGACTCTCACACCGAACCTCTGCTTAAAGCTGCAGCATCTACCTTAAAAGGTACATTTTACATACGTATTAAAACTTTCGCTGTCCTAACATGAGACAGATAATCTCTGAAAAAATAATCGATCTCCTCCCTGTTCTGCATAATTACTCTGCTCAGTCAGAAACTGCCACTCAGAACTAGCAATAATCAGCTAGCCGCCATGCTAACAGGAAGGTTTCATTCAGTAACTCAGGATTGTTTATTGTAATGGATCCAGTATTTGCTTTTAATGTTAAGTTTTATACTTGAATTTTTTGGAAATGTTAAGAAGTTTTATTTTGACTGCATTATTTAGCCTCTTCAGAGCCTTCATATGTTTTTAGTCTTTTAAAGATAGTATTACCGCTAGCCAGGGGTGAAAGTAGTTTTAAATTCTTGGGGGTACTATGACCAAAAAAAAAAAAAAACTGGGTAGCTCTTGAATTACTACAAAATAAAGCTGTAATTCCTCCCTCTGCCCACTGGCTGCAATGTTGACACCTTGAGATGCCATAAGGCCTAAATTCTGAACATCATGGCATGGAGTGCATCCCAGTTTTCCATGACTGGCATATAACTATTAATTTTAGCTTTTAAACTCGTTCTATTGATCCTGTGTCCAGACAGGGATAATCAGTAGCCCAGAATCATGACCTGTTTGTTCTGAAGATCCTGCAGCTTCCACTTCTCTTCCTAACATGGCGCCTCCTCATCCTGACTCTCATACTGACAGGAGGAACCACAGAGTCTGTTAGGTTAAAGCTCATCTTCTGAAGTTGGGATATTTTTCCTCTAACAGGTTCCAGAGGAATCCCCTCTGAATTTTATTTCAATGTCATTTGTGAATGTTAGAGCCTTATTTTCAACAATGAAGCTATAAAGGTTGAAAAAAGGTTATCATTTTGGAGAAAATCTCATCAACATCAATATTTCCACTAAATAAGAGGCAAAAAAAATTGTTTTATAAAGGAAAAGCCTCTGAGCCTGGCAGCACGAAACTATTTTTTATATTATATCAGGTTTGCAGGCTTGATGTTTATTTTGCGATCATTAATAAGCCTCTCAATATTATTAATAAGCAGTGGTTGATTAGTTAATTTAAACTCCTGCTCTGCTCGTTATTTTGATAATGGAATCGAAATGCGTTTTGTTTATCATTTTGTTGTTGTTCTTTCATAAAGTTATGAACGTTTTAAGCCAGCCAGAGGAAGACCTGCTGGGGTTCAGTTTATCGTCTAATGATGAGATCCACTCAAAACCTTCTGCGATCGACGTTTTGCAGTCCTGCTCTAGCAAAGCACGAACAGTTCAGAAACAATATGAAATGGGAAAAAAAGAATTCATTAGCTGATTGAGTTGTGTTCTAGATTGTTTTTGAAAAACTAATCAGTCACAGCTGATTAGTGGTTGAACTCACAGCTGCACAGTGAACCCACAGATTCTTTACAGCTGACAGATGCTCCCCTCTTGCAGGTACTGCCAACCCCCGCTAAATCTTTTAGGGGTAACGCAGTCCCCTGCCGTACCCCTTTACTTTCACCCCTGTTTATGAGTGTGTGATATCGTGAACAGCATTATCAGTTTCATGGCATTAGTTTAAAAAAAATAAAGAACATGAATCTTCATGGCTTAAAAATAGTGAATGTAGCCCCATGTAATAAGATATTCTGTTTTAAATGGTAGGTCATCACCATATAGTTAAAGAATTCACAGATTAAGAGCTTCCAACACACAATGAATCCATGTTAAACCACAACCCAGGGTTAACCGTTAATTCAGAAAGCCTTTAACAGCATTCCCATTCATAAGGCCCTTGGTGGAAAGATGAAAAACAGAGTTGGCAGGCATGTTGCTGCTTTGTTGAAATCCAACAGCATCTTTCCAAGAGATTTATAGCTTTTCTACTAAGGTTTGACAGATTTTAGGTATATCACATTACAGCTTTTGCTAGTTTGTTTTCCTTCCTTAAGGCTGACAGCAGCAACAATCCCAGCAACTCCTCCAGTCACTCCGTCTCAAACATGCTTTGATACCTCTGAAATAAGGGATGTAGTTGTGCTGCTGGAGCATTGCCAGGGTTGTAGGGTTCAGCTGTAAAGACAAGCTTGCACTGCCACTTAGTGGTGTTGGTGAGTACTTGCCAATGCCTACAGCACCCCCACTCCCTTCAGCCCTGCCAGAGCAGTGTGCAGGGAGGGAGGAGGTATCCCTTGCCAAGGTGGAGGGGATCCTTACACAACCCAGGAAGGGTTTAGGTGAAAGGAGGGAACTGGAATCACGGGCCAGGCTGCTGTATTTAGCACCCATGTGTACTTCTGGTCCTGGATGTCCAATTACATAAGAAACGTGGAAATATTTGTCAAAATCCTATTGAGTTGTCAATTTCTTCAGTCTAAAGAACTTAAAGTGTTTTCACAAATATGTTCTAAGTTAGATAACTACAGTTTCCACAAAAAAACAACAACAAAATGCCATTAGACATTTAGATAGACATTATTATCTAAATATTGCCCATTTAGATAATGTCTAATGGCACTAAAACTGGCAGTTTAAAATGAAAATGTTTAGATGTTGTTACTATTGCTTTATTTGAAGGAGATGCATTGAGAGAAAACACGATCACCAGCAGCGATGAACATCCATGGTGATATTGCCCATATCTAGATAGAATCTCTGTTTTACAAATCAAGTTTACTCTTTCACAGGTTAAAGAATCACAGCACAATTGGGTTATTACCTGGTCTGCTGTAGTTCTGAGGGGAACGGGACGGGGTGTACCGTCCATACCCCCCCAGAGAGCTGCTGGAACTGGGGCTTGAGGGCCTCCGCTGACGGGGTGACTTCTCCCCATCACCCTAGGTACAAAAACAGACAAGAGAAAATCATCTACCTGCCTTTGCTCTACACTGCAAAGGAAGCCAAGAATGTAGGGAAATTCCATAAATGAAATACTCCTGATGAATGAATAAAAAAAGCAAGAACAAAAGGACAAATTATTTGATTTTAACACATTTATTTTTCAATAAATATACATTTTGACAGAGTTTACCCTAACATTTACATAAACACAGAGTTAAAAACTAACTGCCCATCAACCACAAACACAACTTTGTTTAAAATACCACAGAGAGAAAAGCTCAGTCAGAATTTATGTGAAATGAAACATAAATTTAGATTTTAACAGTGGGTCTAACAGTGTCTAAAATCCATTAGACATACTCCATCAAAGTATGCTGACTTTGATGGACTTATTAGCTTAGGAAAAATATTGATAGATTTTATAAATACAGTGTTTTGTTGTCAATGTTATTTCACTATTATTTTATTAACGTGGGTTGCCAGTTTGGATAACCTGACTTCCTATCAAGCTATAAGAATGAAGGAAAACATGCTAACAAAATGTCTCAGACCTGCAGCCCATAGGTGGTTCTACAGGCTGGCAGAAGTGGCTCGTTGGCTCACTTATATATTAAATGATAAAATATTGCCCTATTTTTTGTTTAATGATTTAATTGCTTTCTAAGCTGCAATTTATATACATATCAGGAAGGAATAATAACTTTAGGGAGCAACAAAAACCTATGGTTTTAATTTAATTACTGTATTTTCTAAGTGCATGGATAAGGGAGAGCTGTATGGACATATTAAATCTGGAGGGTGGGTTGCTGATGACATGTTTGCATACACCTCAGAAAGTATGCAGTTGCACCCCTGTCTCCAAGTCAAATTCTGCTCCAGGCTCCAGGCTTCATTATAGCCTTGGACCGGCCCGGCATGATGAGTTAAATCCTCTGCACTACGTGCAGAGCTGCGCAATAAACAGTAGATATAATTAAATCCTGCTAATGTGGCTTTAATAGCTCTTTCATTTTGTGTCTGTTGAGGTTTTAATAAGAGTCATAGAAAATGTTTTGGTTGCTGGAGTTACTGGGACGAGATTTTCAGATATCCCCGCAGTCGCGCGCATTAACTCTGTCTAAGTAGATGAAGCATTTGGTATGGTTTGGTGCTTAGTGTAACCGGAAAAATAATAAAAGAATCCAAAACAGCTCATGTCAATCTGTGGACCATGTTGTCAGATATGTGCAAATATTTATTTTGATCTTATTCTTTGTAGAAGCACTTTCTCATTGGCTTTGTTTACTATCTGAATGTAGCTGTGCTGCTAAATATATTTAATCATTTTTATTATTCGTCTTCTTATCATTTTGTCAAAGATGGAGGCCAGTGTTGAAGCTTTCCTCATTGCTGTGGAACCAGGACAGCCCTTCCTCCTGCATGTTGGTGAAAACAAGAGCAGCACCAAAGACACTTCACCATCAGTGATCACAAGGCCATCTGTGGCTGCTTTTGATGAACTTTCAAAGCACCTTCAGTGCAAAGCACCATGAATTCCTCTGCAACTTTGGTACATTAATCCAGCCTACAGTTTTCAATATTGATGTGACTTTTGCATGACAAGTGAGGAGATTAATATCCTTGCTTTTACTTTACCTGGCAGAGTGGACACTCTTTATTATGACGATAATTTAAATTAACTGTATCAATAAGAGGATTTGTTTTATGTTCTTCCAATTAAGGACTTTGTTTATTACCAATTTGGCAGTTTTCTGCATGGTCAACATTGAAGGCCATATTGTCTTTGAGAGGGTCCAGCCAACATTCCAGACAGGACAGTGTTTCCATCTTCTACATCTTCAACCTCCAGTATCAACAAGAGGCAGCCAAGACTCTGGAGTTCATGCAATGGTAAAACCATTACTATAATTTTTTTTATAAGTGACATGGTTTTAAAGTTTTAAAGCAAGTTATGATTAATATTTGACAAAGTTGGTGATGTTGTCTCTTTACATAATTAAAAACTGCTTTATTTATATATTGTACCTGCTGTCTTCAGAATACCACACTATTCATATTCTTAGGAATTTTCCCATTTTTGAATGTGTTTCTTAGTCGCTTCATTGGGATTAACCCAGAAAGGGACACAAAAGCCAGTCATGTGAAGATGGTATCCAAAAACACAGAAAAAGACCATTCAAAAGAAAAAGCAGACAGTGAATGTACAGGTTTCCACACATCAAAAACTTGATGGACTTTCAGTGGCATCTCATTCAGGTTAGTTGTTGTCCTTTTCTTTTCTTTGAAATATTTCTGTTTCCATATCATTTAGGATCTAAGTTATATTGTCTTCTCTTTTTCCATGTTGGTCGATGCTTTCATCTGCATCTAATAAAGAAAGTGCCACTTGTACTCTTGAAAACCATTACTAGTTCACATTTTAAAACCTTGTTCATTCTAGAATTCCCCATTATTTCAACCAGGTTGAATTTTTGATATTGGAAATTCTTTTTTAATTTGTTTAGTGATAACCAAAGCATGGATATTTCTTTAAGAACTGTATTTTAATGTTCTTAAGATTGCATAAATTAATTACTTAAACCCAGTTTATGTCGCTGTAAACTGTAAGTCTTCAATTTTTATTCCAGTGTAGTGAAACTAGATCTGAAGGCCTATTTTTTACCAGTTCTCTGGGGAATGGTTGTGTGTTATTTGTTTTGAATATTTGAATATACTGGAAATATATAACTGGTTTGAGGCATAGTGGTGCCTTTAAATAAAAATTCTGTTCTGAAGGTTACTTATCGCGTCCTCTTTTGTGTTATGTGAAATTATGATTATGCATTTTAGAACTGCACCAATTTTGGCACTTCTAAGAAGCTTACACTGGGTCAGGTATTACTATTTTATTGAAAAACTAAGACTGCACTTTAAAAATAACATTATAGTTTTCTTTGCAGCAGCTTACTCATAAAGTGAATACAATTGTAAAACTAAGTTTACAGTAAAAATACTGGAACCTACAGATGCTAATATTTGAAACTATATTTACTTTCAAATGGCCTCATTATTAAGCCATGAGCCAATGAGCCATGGCATCTTTTTACAGAAAGTTCAAAACCATCTTGCTCCAGAATTTCACTGCTTCCCATGTTCTCTATTTCATCTGTTTTTCTTTTTCTTTGATGAGACCTATAGTGAACTCTGGCTCTGTTCCTGCACTTCTGTGTGAATCTATCACTGTTAGCGTGGTTTGTTCTCCATCCTCTAGTACATATTTTTCATGCACTTCTTTTTCACTGTGAGTGATCTTAAAAGTTTGCCTTTCTGTTTTGTCTGGTCATTGCACTCCCTGAATCTTTGGCTTCAGATTGTTTTGGTGTTTTTTGTCTCCTTCATTTCAGGTGTGCTCCAAATTAATAGGGTTTTTTTTTCTAGAAAATGCTTGAAACAAATGACCAACTTCTCCACAACCAGAACACACCAAAGTGCCCAGAATTACATAAACAGCCAACTCCATTATCAAATTTGATATTAAGCACTAAGTTAAGGTATTCATTCTTTTTATTCAGACTCATAAAGACCTGCTTAATTCTTGTCTTCATCCCAATATTTCATAACATTTGAGAAAACATAATGCTTGATGCCCCCCAAAAAATCACTCTATCCACTGTCACATGTTGTTTCTTTTTTTTTTGTATATTGTTTTTATGGTTTTTTTTATCAGCTCTAGTGGCCTCCATTTGACAGTAGGTAGACAGGGAAGCGGGCATCGAGAGAGGGAAGACACGCGGTAAATGAGGCACGTTCGGGAGTCAAACCAGCAACGGCTGCGGCGAGGACTAAGTCCTTAGTACGTGGGTCGTGCTTATCCCCTGCGCCACTTTGAAATGCCTTGCTGAAATGTGCTATACAAATAAAATTTGACTGATTGATTGTTTTAGCAGTTTTTTGTTCACATCATGTCAAATATCTTGCCTTGCCTTATCATACCTTGTTCTGTCTTTCCTTGTCTTTTCTGTAAACATAAAAACCAGCAGTCAATCTGGGTGGAGTGATGAACTCTGACCTGAACCTTCAGAGTCACATAAAGACAGTTACAAAGTTGGCCTTCTATCACCTGAAGAACATTTCCAGGATCATAGCACTAATGTCTCGGCAAGATCTAAACTCATCTATTTATATTTAGTTGCATTGTTTAATGCAATAGCATCTTCGCAGTTCTGCCTAAAAAAAAAATCAATCCTCCAGCTGCAGCTGATCCACACTGCTGCTCGAGTTCGCACTAAAACCAGGAAGATCACATCACCTAGTTCTAAAGTCCTTACTCCCTACAGCTCAGAGAATAGACTTTAAAATACTGTTCCTTTATAAATCACTGAACGGTTTATCATCACAATACATTAAAGATCTGCTGCTGTTGTATCAACCTTCCAGACATCTTAGGTCTTCTGGTTCTGGTCTGCTTTGCATCCCCAGAACCAAACATTGAGAAGCAACTGTAGTGGTATAGAAATACAAATAGTTGTCAGGTGAGAAGTTCCGGTTGTTAGGGTGAGCCTGGTATATAAGGAGCTGCGGCTCATTCAGGGTGTGTCTCTTTGTTCTCCCACTGTGTGGTTCGCGTCCTGTGGGCTCTGGCAGCAAAAGGTAACAAACCGCTGGCTGGTGCATGTTGCGCTGAGATCCAGGTAGGTGTTTTCTCTCCCTGCGCTGTTTGGGTTGTAGAATCGGCGCCCATTTCACCTCCCGCTGTGGCAGGAGGGCCACACCTGGTCCCGACGTTTTAACTTGTATTGTCTGTTTTCTGTTTCTTTACTTATTTTGTTTACAGCCCTTTAGTTTATTTAGTCGGGCTGCTTTTGTTATATTAGTTAACGGTTTGTTTGTTTTTTGCAATTGCTGAGGTTCGGTGTTGGCATGGTGACGGTGTCTTCCTCCTCTGCATGCTGTGACTCTTGAGTTTGGGTTTTCTCACTGCGTCTGGTGTGTTAAAGGTTTTTTTTGTTTGCTGTGTTTGGCGAATGCCAACCCTATAGCGCCCCCTCCAGCCGGTAACCTCAGCTACTGCACTTTCTTTGATTTTCTCTGTTCTATCCTTAAAAAGGAACTGGGTTTTAAAAAGAATTTAATAAATGATTTCTTATAATTATGAAACTGTCTCAGATGTTTTTTAATTCATGCATAGCTGAACCTGTGTGCCTTAAACCAAAAGGAATATTCTCTGGGTGAAATTCCCAGGGTGGCGTTGTTGAGCAACCTATTAAAACTAAAAGTTCACCAAATCTGAGTTTCCATCTACTGTCGCCACACAACATTCAGCCTCTATGCCCCACAAATCTGGAACAAACTTCTGGAAAACTGCCAACACACTGAGTTCCTTTAAATCTAGACTAAAAATTGACCTGTTTAGAGTTGCTTTTGAAACATAATCATGAAACAATCAATCTGATTTGTAATGATGACAATATGTAATATTGTTGACTCTGTGTTCTATGACTTTTTGTGTTTTAGTGATCTAAAGCACTTTGAAATACCTTGAACTGAAAGGTGCTATATAAATAAAATTTTATTTGAAATTTGGTAGTCCATCTGTGCTTAATTTAATCTGAGTATAAATGTAATTGTTCTGTGAATATCTTAAAATTACAAAGCCCTCAAATGAACCAACATGTTGCAACAGTTCTGCAAAATTAAGAGGCCTAATGTTCTCTGCATCAACCCTACCTGGTGTAGGAGACTGGGGCCTTTAAATTCAATATTCACTCTGTAAGTCTTAACAAAAATGATCTGTGAGCTGAAAGAAAGTATCATACCTCTCCATAGTGCCTCTCCTCAGATGGGTAGCTGATATAAGGAGAGTAGGAAAGCATGTCAGGCCTGTCGATGTTATAGATGGCCTTTGTCTTCGGAAGTGCTGCCAGGTCCTTATAGTCCAGCATCTCCTCTCCTAGTTTGGCCTAGCAACCAGAAAACAAGGAGAATGTCTTTAACCAGCTCTTTGTTCAAACAACACAAAGATAACTTTTTAGAACATATGAAAGCTACAGCACAGTGAACAGTCTTACATAGATGACTCTGCTGGGCGAGCCAGAGGCACTGGATGCAGGAACTGAAGTGATGCTCTCAGAGGAAGTCCGGGTTACCTGAAACACACACACCCACTGCTTAAACCCACTGCAAGCTGAACAGCTAAGAAAGGTAGCGCATTCAGACACTCAGTGGATTCACTGTCAATGATGGCTTAATTAAGGGTTTGAAAGCACAAAGCCATCTGGACATCAGTTCAGTTTTAGTTTCAGTGTTTTAGAGTCCTGCTTCCTGAGGGATAAATGAGCAAAAAGGGAAACAGAAGTAGAGCTCTGTTGACTTCTTCTACTGGGTAGACCACTAGGGGACGCCTGCGGACCACAGTCTGAGAAAGAATGATGTAGGTGGACACACCCCTTGAATGGAACAGTCCAGTCTGCTTTTCAGTCAGGCTGGCAATTTTCAAAACCACACAAAAAGAACCCTTGTAAAGGGTCACATGGACCTCACACAGAGTAAAAGACTCATGGGGTCTAAGCGACGAAGTCTCTTAAGACCACTGGATGGTTAAAACTATTTCTTTGAGAAACAACTGCAATGTTTAATAATTTTTAAACTTAAGAATCAAACTTTCATCTTAAATTTGCAGTTGTTGCTATGTGAAAAGTTTAAAAAGAGTGAGGCTAATTTCCATTTTCATCTATCATTTTGGTCCAAACTATGAAAATTCTGACAGGGAACCTCTGAGTCCATGAGACCTGCTAATTGAAACAGATATTCTATCTGCTTCCACACAAAAAATAAGAAAGTCAGCAGTTAAAACAATGTTTTCTAATAAAGTTGCCAAGCTCCAGCTCACTGATAACTTGTTGGTAGGTTGCAATCTTTCTTGAAGCAACGTAGACTGTGACGCTAGCTAACCAATTGGGAGACGTTGTAGCTTGAAGACACCGCCCCTCCTCATCATCATAATGAAGCAGAAATGAATAAGGAAAAAGGGAAAATGATAAATCAATAAGGAACCAGACCAAGCGCAGCCCTATGACCCTTTATGAGGATCAATAACAATGGATCTCATGTTCATTCACCCGGACGCAGGTCACTGGGGGCCCCACTCTGGAGCCAGGCCTGGAGGTGGGGCAAGATGGAGGGTGCCTGGTGGCTTTTACCCATGGAGCCAGCCTGAAGAGGAGACATAGGCCTCCCTTCCCATGGGCTCACTACCTGTGGGAAGGGCCAAAGGAGTCCGGTGCAGTGTGGGATGGGTGGTGGCCGACAGAAGTGGATGTGGCGGTCCGATCCTTGGCTCCAGAAGCTGGTTCTTGGGATGTGGAACGTCATCTCTCTAGTGGGGAAAGGAGCCAGAACTGGTGTGTGAGGCTGAGAGGTTCCGGCTAGAAATAGACGGCCTCACCTCGACACATGGTTCTGGTTCTGGAACCAGTCTCCTTGAGAGGGGCTGGATACATTTCCACTCTGGAGTTGCCCACGGTGAAAGGCGCTGGGCAGGAGTGGGCATAAGGCA
The DNA here is from genome assembly GCA_903067075.1 of Micropoecilia bifurca. Classification (NCBI taxonomy): domain Eukaryota; kingdom Metazoa; phylum Chordata; class Actinopteri; order Cyprinodontiformes; family Poeciliidae; genus Micropoecilia; species Micropoecilia bifurca. The sequence goes on from CAEGAF010185206.1 coordinate 12,294, forward strand.
CCAAGATGGGGATGTTGACCCCCAACTCGGTGTCTGTAAGTTGGGGTTTACCCCAGTGAACGAGAGGGTAGCCTCCCTCCGCCTACGGGTGGGGGGACGGGTTCTGACTGTTGTTTGTGCTTATGGGCCAAACAGTTCAGATTACTCACCCTTCATGGAGTCCTTAGAGGGGATACTGGAGAGTGCCCCTCATTCTACTGGGGGACTTCAACCCCCATGTGGTCAATGACAGTGAGACCTGGAGGGGCGTGGTTGGGAGGATCAGCCCCCCCGATCTGAACTCGAGTGGTGTTCTGTTGTTGGACTTCTGTGCTCGTCACGGTTTGTCCATCACGAACACCATGTTCAAGCATAAGGGTGTCCATATGTGCACTTGGCACCAGGACACCCTAGGCCGCAGTTCGATGATCGATTTTGTCATCGTTTCATCGGATCTGCGGCCGCATGTCTTGGACACTCGGGTGAAGA